>SJYC01138926.1:0-31362 GCA_006408675.1 Madoqua kirkii
AGAGAGACAGGAGCAAGGAGCCCTGGAGGCCATTGCAGTAGTCCTGGCAACAATGAATCTAAACTAACATAGCAGGAATAATGATGCAGAAAAGGGAACAGCTTTGAAAGATATTTAGGAGATGAGAAGGTAGACTGTGGCGAATGGCTGGATAAGAAGAATAAGGGAAAGAGGAAATCTAGGGCTCTCTCAGAGGGAGCAGGGTTGGATATTGGCATCATTTGATGTGATTGGGATTCAGAAGAGAAATGCATGTTGGGGGACACTTACTGAGTTCTGTTTATACTTGTTGCATTTGAAATGCTTATCGGTTAGTCATCTGTACCTTTATTGATTCCTGGAGTAATCACTGTGCTAGAGAACATGGTAGATTCTGAGGTATGGCAAGAAAAAAAGGCACAATATTCTACATGCCTGTGAGGCTTACAGCCTAGTAGGAGAGACAGACATAAGCAAATAATTACAAATTACTTAACTAGTAAGTATATAAGAAGGTGACCTAAGTCAGTGCGGTTGCAGTTCATTCTGGAATTTAGCAGAACAGTCTGGTCTGTGATGGAGATTTGGGGGTCATTGGTGAATAGTTACTAACTGAAACCATTAGATAGCCTTCATGAGCAGGAAAGGGGACTGAGGCTAGAACAGCATGAATATTTAAGGAGAATGGTGGAGGACTAAAGTCCTAAAATACATCTGTGAAAGGATAGCAGAGTAGTTGAAGGGTGTATCGAGAGGGTTGGGCTGTGGCATAGAAATAACATAAGATAGGTATACAAAAGTTCTGTGGCTTGGAACTGTAAGTCCTCGTTGACTTGAGCAGGTACAGTAGAATTGAAGGTGTACAAGCTGTATTTTAATGCAATGGTGCACTGGAGCTGGCTTATGCTTGTTTCTGAGAACCAGATTGTTAACTTTTCAGAAATTGTGCAAGCTAGTTGTTAAATATAGCCATTATTGAAAATTATATTATGTACACTTACAATTAATAAATTTTATTCAAAATAAATTTAATAAGTATTCAGGACTCATGCTCTTTAATCATTTTACTGCGTTCTCTTTTATCTATGCTCTTAAGTTTACTTAGGTCTGTTTTACCTAAATGGTAGATATGCAGTGTATAATGGTGTGCAAGTGTACATCTATTCTGAAGTCTGTGTTCACTTTAGTATCTTGAAATTAGCCCTACCATGAGTATTTACACCATAGAAATTGGCAAATTTTACACATCAAAGATATTGTTTTATTGATTTTCTAGACTTAAAGTGTTAGAAATATTGTAAATAATGCAGACTAAACTCTAAAATATGTTGCAGATGTAGCAGTTACATTGTGAGTGGCACACAGAAAATTGAGGAAATGGTCTTAAAAATTGTTCTCAAAATACATTTAACTATTATCCACTTAGTGAAGTAATTGCTCTCATTTTTGACTGAGCAAGAGAAGCTTTAACATATATATTCATTGTTTCACTTTTGTCTTATTATTCAAAAGAAAGATTCAACCAACTTTCATGCCAGCACATCTACATTTGATAAATGTCAGTGAAAGTATTTAATAAGAAACAGCTGTCTATATGTATTCTTTATTACCGTAAAGAATATTGTATATCATGTGTAAATTGTGTGCCTTGTATTGGTAAAATTTATAATAAACATAAATGTATAGAGATACATACATCAGTTCAGTTAAGTTGTTCAGTCGTGTCTGACTCTTGGCAACACCATGGATTGCAGCACGCCAGACTTCCCTGTTCATCACCAACTCCCAGAGTTTACTCAAACTCATGTCCATTGAGTTGGTGACGCCATCCAACCACCTCATCCTCTGTCATCCCCTTCTCCTACGGCCTTCAGTCTTTCCCAGCATCAGGGTCTTTTTCAATGAGTCAGTTTTTCTCATCAGCTGGTCACAGTATTGGAGATTCAGCTTCAGCATCAGTCCTTCCAATTAATATTCAGGACTGATTTCCCTTAGGATGGACTGGTTGGATCTCCTTGCAGTCCAAGGGTCTCTCAAGAGTCTTCTCAAACACCACAGTTCAAAAGCATCAATTCTTTGGTGCTCAGCTTTCTTTATAGTCCAACTCTCACATCCGGTACATGATGAGTGAAAACACCATAGCTTTGACTAGATGGAACTTTTTTGGCAAAATAATGTCTTTGCTTTTTAATATGCTGTCTAAGTTGGTCATAGCTTTTCTTTCAAGGGGCAAGCATCTTTTAATTTCATGGATGCAGTCACCATCTGCAGTGATTTTGGAGCTCCAAAAAGTGAAAGTCTGCCACTGTTTCCATTGTTTCCTCATCTGTTTGCCATGAAGTGATGGGACCGGATGCCATGATCTTCGTTTTCTGAATGTTGAGCTTTAAAACAACTTTTTCACTCTCCTCTTTCACTTTCATCAAGAGGCTTTTTAGTTCCTCTTCACTTTCTGCCATAAGGGTGGTGTCATCTGCATATCTGAGGTTATTGATATTTCTCCCAGTGAGATATAAACTATTCCCTTTTTTGAATTCCCATAGCATTTAACCTGCAGACTCTCCTGGTGTTTATGACTTTCTATTTTGATTTTCTAGGCCACTCCACCCTCCCTTTACTGATGTTGAAGCTAAAACTCCAGTACTTTGGACACCTGATGCGAAGAGCTGACTCACTGTAAAAGACCTTGATGCTGGGAAAGACTGACGGCAGGAGGAGAAGGGGACGACGAGATGGCTGGATGGCATCACTGACTCAGTGGATATGAGTTTGGGTGGACTCAGGGAGTTGGTGATGGACAGGGAGGCCTGGTGTGCTGCAGCTCATGGGGTTGCAAAGAGTCGGACACAACTGAGCAGCTGAACTGAACTGAACTCTGCCTTTAGACTGAAAGCGCCTCACAGTCTGAGGCTATTGTGTTAAGTGTTTAGTGGCACCTGGCACAGTGCTGGATTTGGCTAACAAGAAATACTTTGAGTGGGCTGGATCTAGGGCATTTTGCTCCTAGAGCTCCAGGTGCAGAGGATTACCGATCCCAGGCTCCCCTCTCCTCTGGCTCCCGGCTTGGTTGGGGTAATTGCAGAATGGGAGGAAGAAGAAACCAGGATAATTTCCACCCTTTTCCTCTGGTCCATGTGTCATCTCTCATAGCTGGCCTTTCTAGATCCAACTTCACTAAATAGACTGGTTATGTCTTAGCTGCTTCCAGGCAAATCCAGTTCCTGGGGTCCAGAAACCCCACCCCCCTCTGTGAGTGCCCTTGGCCCTTGTGGAGAAGTTATTTTGAACATTACTTTGCTAGGATGTGAGATGATTGCAATTGTGTGGTAGTTTGAGCATTCTTTGGCACTGCTTTTCCTTGGGGTTGGAATGAAAGCTGACCTTTTCCATTCCTGTGGCCACTGCTGAGTTTTCCAAATTTGCTGGCATATTGAGTGCAGCACTTTCACAGTATCATCTTTTAGGATTTGAAATAGCTCACCTGGAATTCCATCACCTCCACTAGCTTTGTTCATAGTGATGCTTCCTAAGGCCCACTTGACTTCACATTCCAGGATGTCTGGCTCTAGGTGAGTGATCACACCATTGTGGTTATATGGGTCATAAAGATCTTTTTTGTATAGTTCTGTGTCTATTTGCCACCTCTTCTTAATGTCTTCTGCTTCTGTTAGGTCCATACCATTTCTGTCCTTTATTGTGCCCATCTTTGCATGAAATGTTCCTTTGGTAGCTCTCATTTTCTTGAAGAGGTCTCTAGTCCTTCCCATTCTATTTTTTTTCCCTCTATTTCTTTGCACTGATCACTGAGGAAGGCTTTCTTATCTCTCCTTGCCATTCTCTGGAACTCTGCATTCAAATTGGTATATCTTTCCTTTTTTCCTTTGCCTTTTGCTTCATACATACATACATACAAATGTGTTTATGTTATGAGAGCTAATTGCTGAACACTTACTAGCACATAATGGCTATATATGGAGGATATGAATGGAATCAGATGGATTGGATTCCATGGATGGAACCACTCTTTTGAAAAGCATGGCAGAAAAAAGGTGTTTTCTTGGTAATAGGTTATAGGTACCTAGAATACATTTGCAGGTTTGGGGACTTTTATACTTTTGTTCTTTTTGTGTCTTTACTTCAAAAGATTTATAGCCCTAAAGAGAGGAGCCAATAGAGGGGGAGAGATTGATGGTGCAGAACAAGGTAAAAATAAATGTTGGAAGAATGTGGCAAAGAAATGGTAGGAAATAAGATGCAGACTACTGGGGGAAAATTAACCTTGAGCACACGGTGGATGCCTATTCCTGAAAGGATGAGGAGTGATCATGCAAGGTGTGGTAAATTCAAGTACAAGTACCTTAAAATCTTTTACATCAGTGAATTGTAATATAAGAAGTAGGCAGGAAGAAACTCAGAAAGGTATCTGTTAATTTATGAATAAATTATGGAATAAGAAGTTAATACTGTGATTGACCAGGGCAAGTTTTTATACTGATTTAATCTCTGAAATATTGTGTTGTTTTTTTAGTCTGTTTTTCCAGGTGGAAAGATTTGAATAAAAGTGAGAGACCATTTAAAAGCACCTCATGTACTTAAATGCCAAGTAGTATTTGTTTTACTGAGCTCTGCAGTGTAGTGCTACATTTCCGTGGACACGGGTTGAATTTCTATGAGACGATCAGATATGGGGAATAATTTGAGGTTGACAAAACTGCATTCATTGCATGCATGGATAGTTTGAACACAAGGTAAAATGTTATCCAGACTGCTGAAGAAAACAAGATTTATTTTGGAACATGATTTTTTCAGCGTTATAATTTATGACTTTTTCACTTGGATTCTTGCTTTTAACACACTCATATTTATATATATGCTTCAATCAAAGAAATGAGTAACATTTTGCTTATGCTGTCTCGGTTCTATTAGTTTTCCACCATTAAAATCTACAGCTCTTATTTTTTTCAATTGAATTACAACAATATAAAGAATTTATATTTTCATGGTACTTTTATATCTCAAGTCTTTTCATATCTGTTTTCTCAAAATACATTAAATAATTATGCTGAATACTCAGAAGTACTGATACAAGCTGATTATGCTGAATATGGGTATTGGTGTTGAATATTGCATGCCTTTGGTTCTCAGTTGCCATTATGGCTGTCATTTTTGAGTCTTAACAGCTGTAGTTACCTCCTTTGCAGTTCAATAGCACATCGTCCATCTGTCTGAGGATTGTAAGGCCTCAGCCTTGACTTTTTGGGAGAATAATGCCTCACTCTGTGTTAGTGTTGTTAGAGTTAGAATACTGTTGTAGCCCTCCTCACACAGCTGGTCCCGTGTTTGTTAACTGAGTCATGGTTGCAAGATGCTACTGCTGGTCTCAATGTTGTGTTAATGTTCAAGGTGGAAAGAAGGATGGGGGACAGGGAACGGATAGCACCAGGCAACATGTGTGTCCTATTTAATCATGAAAGAAAAAGCTTTAGAGACACTTCCTCAGAGTTCTGTTTAGACCTTATTGGCCACCCCTAGGTACAGGGGAGTCTGGAAAGTGACTTTGGCTTTTTGGCATCTGTAGTGGGAGACTGAGAAGGAGAAGATGGTAGGTAGAGGATGGTTTTGGTGGCTCATTAGCAGTGTTTGCCAAAGGGGGACATCTCAAGCTTTGCATTTCTACGGCTTATCTATTTAAGGCTGTCTCACCTGGAAAGCTTCCTTAGTGGCTCAGAGGGTAAAGCGTCTGCCTGCAATGTGGGTGACTGGAGTTAGATCCCTGGGTCGGGAAGATCCCCTGGAGAAGGAAATGGCAACCCACTCCAGTATTCTTGCCTGGAGAATTCCATAGATGGAAGAGCCTGGTATGCTACAGTCCACGGGTCACAAAGAGTTGGACATGACTGAGCGACTTCACTTTCTTTCACTTTCACCTGGAAAGAACACCGTTTTGGTCTCTTTCCCTGCAGGCCTGGAAGAAGTTTTGTTGGCATTCATCTTGACTCTACTTTTAGCTGGAATGTAGGTTATGAGATAGTCATTCTGAAGGAGAGGATCCTTCTTTCAGTGTCAGTCTGGAGAGGGCAGTCCAGGAAATAGGCTACAACCCTGAAATCGAAAGGGTACCAATGTTAACAGAATTTCAGTACCAAGCATGGTTGCTGGGAAGGCTCCTATGAAAAAAAAAAGACCAGCAAGGAAGAAAATAATCTGAGAATCTGCCTGATAATACTTTTGGCATCTGAATGATTTAAACAAGTATAGCTGCATACGTTGCTGGGTTATTTTCTGGTCGGTGTGGGACTGTACACCAAGACTTCTTGTTTGAAGTGTTAGTTTCTCTCATTGCAGCTAAAAATATTAGAAAAGAATGAAGTTTAAGTAAACTGTCTATCTGTGGACTACTTGGGAGCACTGAGAATGGTTCTGTAGTGAATATACTTCTAAAACCCCTGTCTAGATCAATCCTGAACTATTCCCCCTGCAAAAATAAAATATTTCTGACCTTCAAGCTGTAGAATAATTCTTTATTTTGGATTTGTGAGAAAAATTTTTAAATGACAAAAATTTTCAGTGCACATAAATGAAAAGCCAAATATTAAATTATTTGCAAAGGTGAATTCCACTATGAAGATCTCATGACACATATACATTTTTCTGAGATCTTATTATCTTCCAGTATTGGGCTAAGTGATACATGTGTTATTTTGTATCCTTGAGGTACGTTGTTACTGTTATTTTCTCCTTTTGAAGAACCTGATGTTCATAGAGGTTAGGTTTCTTGCCAGAGGTTTCAATGCCAGTAATTAACAGCAGCTGTGATTTGAAACCAGGCAGTTTGCCATACCTGCCAGGTGTGAATCTGTAATCTTAATAACAATTAGGCACTATGCCAAAGATTTTATAGTCATTTCTTTTATTATTCATTAAAATCCAAGATATTAGTACTAGTATCATCATCCCTGTTTTACAGATGAAAACATTGAGAGATTCACTAGCTTTCTTAATTTTTCACAGCTTCCAAGGCATGGTTTCCAACCCAGGCTGTCTGACCTGACTCCATGTGAACCCTAAATTCTTCACCACACTGCTTGTATGCAGTTAGTCATGTGGTTGATTTGTATCTGTGTGACTTAGCAGCAGTTTTCTATAAAATGCAATTTTTATTTCTAAAAAGAAAATTTCATCTACATATTAAAATTCCAGAAAGGCCTTCTGGTATTTCTCAGTGGCTTCATGTGGAGAGACAACTTTCTTTTGCCAGATCAAGTTTGGTAGCTGTTTTAGCTATTTTTCTGGTGTATGTTAATAAAAATTTGATATAGATTACTATGTCTTACACATGTGACCAGAGCTCAGATTAATTCATTTTTAGGTGACTGAGTAAATTTTTTAAACTCAAAATTAGTTTAATTTATATTAGGAAGATTCCAGGGTAAGAAAATTGGACATGAAAATTTAGCAATGATGAAAAATTATACCTGTAGGAAAAGTTACATTTTATGTTACTTGCTGATATTTTAGGATAAGGGAAAATTGATCATTTTTATTCTTCAATCATCATTTTTCTTATAGGATTTAATAGAAAGTAATGTGTATTTCCTCATATAGTAGAGTGTGATTGGAAAGAAAATGTGATGACTACTCAGTCTCAAAAAATAATCTACTTCATTACCGAAACATTCATATTAAATTATAGTTCATTCTAGACCAGCACTGCTTTGATTTTGATTCAAATGTGTATAAAATAAAATATAATAAAAAATTGGTACATGAAAAAATCAACTCTGTATTATTCTAGGCACATTTCACCACCTAACTCTGTTTTACCCAAATTCAGTGCTGTATTTTATAGTAATTCACTTACAGGAGAAAGATCTGTGACTTCTATCTTGCTGCATGACCTTGGGGAAAATTGGCTTAAATTATGAAAGGATATTTCAGGCATTGACTCAGACTAAATAAATGTGCTAAATTTGATACAGTGAGTGGGAAATTTTTCTCACCACATGGAACCACTAATGAGCTTGGGAAGTAAACATGGTTAAGTAGACATAGTTGCCTTTTTGTTACTGTAATTCTGAATTGGCCCATTAGCATGAATATCATTTCAGTAAATTTTGGAATTGTAGCTTTGGGACTGACCCCCAAACCCCAAGCCAAAAAAGAAAAATGTCTATAAATGACAGAGCTATTGTGGGTAAGATTATGTTCCCCTAAAAGATACATTCAAGTCCTAACCTACCCGTGAAAGTGACTTTATTTAGAAAGAGGGTCATTGTAGATATAATCAAGTTAAGATGAGGTCAAACGAAGTAGGGTGGGCTGTTAATCCAATATGATTGATGCCCCTATCCGAGGAACAGAGGTAGACACACAGGGAGAACACCTGTGGCAGAGGTAGAGATGATGTGTGTGCAGCAGCAAGCCAAGGAATGCAAAGGATTGCAGCCACCAGGAGAGGCGAGGAAGGAGTCCACCCAGAGTCTCAGAGGGAGCATGACCTTGCTGACACCCTGATTTCAGACTTCTTGCTTCTAGAACTATGAGAGAAGAAGTACCTCTTATCATCGGCCACTTAGTCTACAGTAGTTATGGCAGCCCTCAGAGACTGACATTAGAGGTAACAGTGGAGCAGTGATGGAGAGAGGCGATGGTAGTGCTCTGTGGATTTGCTTTCTCCTGTAGCTTTATGTCTTCCTACCTCTCCCTGTGATCTTAACATAAACATCAGAAAATTGGATTTTGTTTCTTCCTGCATCACATACCATTGCAGCATTACTTAATCTCTCTGGGTCTCATTTGCTTCATTGTTGAAGAGAGGATCTCGCACCCTTCTGAGTAACAGTAGCCATCATTTAGGGGAGTTTTGCCTATCCAGACCCAGGGCTCACTGCTTAACACACATGGTTTTACTTTTTTTTAAGAATTCTGTGAGGAATGTATTATATCCCTACTTTACAAATGAATCAAATAATGACATTTCTCTGTGACTCCCCATGTTTTCTTGTCTTGTCACCTCAGAGACTTGAACATGAGAGTTAGAGCTGAAAAAGTGTTAGTAGTTATGTTTCCTTGATGGGAAAGGTAACAACAGATGTGTAACTTGACTTAATCTGCATAGAAGGGAGTGAAAGGCGTTGGAGTGGGACGTTACAATCACTTTGGCCGTTTCACACTTTCTCCATGTGCAGAACAGAGAGTAAATATTTTTTAAACTTCTCTTTGATATATTTGACTCCTTTTTATTTTGAACAAAATACCAGTATAATTTCCTTATTTTCTGACTTACTTGAAAGTTTCATTTTTGGAACTATTTCAAGTTAGGATGTAATAGAGGAATTTAATGATGTAACTGCCATTGTTCATATTCTCTTTGTCTTAGACACTGTATTTGTACAGCAGTGAATGAGATAGTGATACTGTTATTCCATAGTGTACAAAATGAGGCATAGTAAAAATTACTGGTCTTTGTTCTTCTTTTGCCTCCAGAGTCTGTTTTTATATGTTTCTGTTAGAGAAGGCCATTGACACAGTGACATGGACTAATTTATCAGATTAATGATAAACTTGGAAGCTAGACATCTGGGCTGTAAGAGATACTGGCCAAAGCAGGTAAGTGTTGGAAACTGGAAACATCTGAAAAAAATGGTATGCTGAATGGAGTAGATTAGGCTAGAGGGTGGCAAGTGCATCTCCATGGGAATATCAAAGATGAACTTGGCTTCTTTCTTAATGTTTAAAGCACTTCTAGGATAATACTGATATGTCCTTAGTTACCATAATTAGGGACAAGCAGAAATTCAATACTTTTGCTTAGCTTTTGGTTGCTTATATTCTCCCATTCAAGGATACAGTTACAAACTTTACACTCCACCCCTAACATGGGCCTTTTAGTAAATGGTGAGTTACAATCTGATAATAGAAAGGATGTTTTAGCTGAAATCAGAGTGCATAATAAGTCCATTCCTGCTGTTTCCTTGGAAGGCATAGACACTGTGTCACATGCCTTTAATATTAAAATTCTTAGAAAATACAGCAAGCAGTAGTGTTTGAGTAGGTCTTAGAGGCAAAACTGATCTGACCAAGCAATGTATGTTGGTTAAGTGAAATGTGAAAGACTGTCTGTTCTATCTCAGCTGAGGATGTTTGCCATCGAAAATGTTTGTTATGGCACAGTAGAGAGACTGAAGCTACCAGTTTCTTGCTACCCAAACTTGTCTTGGTTAAATTTGTCTTCTGTCTTCTAGACCCTAGGGAACTGTCAGTCTCCTGAAGAACTGGGCAGTATAGTGTAGGAAACAGGAAGAGAGTTTGAGGAGTTTAGCCAGTTTACCAGAAACATTTACTGGGAAAATGTACTTGGACAGTAAATAGACACTGGAAAGTCTGACTGTCTAATTTGGATTTCTCCATATACCTGTCATGGTGAAGTGAAATATCTGCTGGACTGGAGTAAGTGTGTCAGTATTTTGGTCACACCTCTATACAAATTAACATTAGGACTGGGAGCTTTGTGGTTAATAGCTTTCTTCATGTGTCAGAGCTGTGGAGTTTTTAGATTCCCTTTAACTTCTCCCAAATTCCTTCTCAACCTACAAAAGACTCTAGAGGTCATATTGAGAATGCATTTTATCAAGTGTTGATCAACCCATTGGATGTTTGCCATGACCTTGCCATGCTTGCCATCTTTGCCACCAAAGACCATTTTCATGGGTAATATATAGGAAGTTCAAAATGCAAATAATACCACAGTTTTTGTTTTTGTTTTTTAAATCTGGAAACCAAAATCTAATGGATAACGATAATGTTGACTGTTTCCATTAAGTGAGTAAGCATTTATTATGGGCCAGATAATTTGCTGACACTCCATAGGGGAAGGCTTTGCCCTCCCAGGGATATTTGGAAATATCTGGAGACATTATAGGTTATCACAGCAGAAGAGAGGAGTGCTACTGGCATCTAGTGGGTAGAGGCCAAAGATACTGCTAACGTCCTGCAGTGTACAGGACAGCCCCCACAACAGAGAATTATTTGACTCAGATTCCTAGTAGTGCCAAGGCTGCTTTAGAGTCAGTATCTTATTTAACTTGTATACATGATGATCTTAGAAGATTTAAACCTGTCTTACAGCTGAGGTTCAAAATGGTTAATTTTTAAATTTTCATTAACCAGCATTCTGTTTCAGTCTCTACTGCTCAATCTTCTTAAACTAAGAGATGGCACTCAAATAGAAATCTTTTCCTCCCTTCCCCCATTGTGGAAAGTGTCCACTTCAGTCTCTTCATCCCTGTTATGAGAATATTTTCTGTCCTTTACCTGGAAGTCTGTAGTAATGTATTTGGGTTGGAGGTAAGTAGTAGGAAGAAAAGATGGAGGGGGGGGATTAGAGATCTTCAAAAAGTTGAGGTATTATACTTAAATGTAATATTTTTGGCAAAAATCTGTAGTCATAAGCAGTGTGGGTGAAATACAAAATGTATATTTAGAGTTTAGTGTTGCTCATACATATGCATTGTTTTTAGATTAAGAATGAGAGCTTTTAGTTTTTGCTTCTCTTTGTATCTTTCAAAAGCATTTTGATTTGCTCCTCTCTTGGGCGTGATGGTGATTTGTAGAGCTTGCTGGCTGCTAAGGAATTGAAGACTCTTTGTGAGCACTTAAGGAATGAGAGCTTACTCCATGTAGGCAGAAAGGTAGATTGTGGGTGTTTGGACTCAAAGCATAACAGAAGATAGAGAGATGTGAGCAAGGCCTAATTGTACTTTGGGAAAAGAAGTGTGGAGAGCCCCATGAGGAAAATGTGCTTTATTTACTTCTCTGATCAGTGATAAATATCAATTTTGGGATAAAGTTTGACAGAAAAATAAGGCTACTGGAGTGTAAGAGGTGGGGAAAATTAAATTATTTTATTTGAATATTACATTTTGTAAGTGGGAAATGTGGCCTAGGAAAATTGACAAGACTCATTCCTCTATACTATTAATTTCTTGCCAAAATATTACCTTTCATATGCATCTTTAGCATCTTTAGGGACTTATACATTGAAAAATACAGCTGCCCTGGGTAAGGTTACAGTGCCATAAAATTTTAAATTTGCATAAAGAGTCAGGTTTTATTCTGAGACGTGTGGCAGCAGCTTCATTTGCTTTCCGGGATAATCACATAGAACAAGGGCACCTCTTTGATTTACCTAGTATTCATTCTGCCAGTTGGTAGATTTAATAAACAGAGGAAAGACAGGACATGCAGCCAAGGTATGGAGAGCACCATAACAGTATGCAACAGTATGCAAGTTGCACCTTGAAATTATCTATAGAGGACGGAAAATAGACAGCTTCTAATCAGCACCCAAAACTGAACAGTTAAGGAAGCAATACACAGAGATATGCTCAGTGTGGCAGTCAAGTTAACTGAAAGAATGAATTCCAACTTTTCAGTGTTAATTTCAATGCATTAAGAAAACTGAGGTGTAATCTTACTGCCTTATGTTAACTACAGTCTTTATTTTCACAGGCATTTACTTATCATTGCATTTTATTTTTAAGTTAAAAAAGCTATCATGTGAAAGAGAATAGTTTTGGACCCTTTGAAACATAATAGTTCACAAGGAAAAGATGAGGAGATTGTGAGGCAAAGATTACACTCTCTGGATTATATCAAATCCTGATTTGAACTATATTGTTAATTTGCTTCTTTTCCTCCCTTTCATGAAGCAAAGCTACCCCTGTGTTTTTTCAATATGCTTTCTTCAGAAAGCCCACATCAAGATCCATGGTTTCAGCAGAATTTAAATACAAGTTACAGTCACTGCAGTATTGAAAAGTCCCCATAGCATTCAATCATAATATTTTATGTAAGACAGAGCGAAATGTTAATTCATTTCACATACAGTTGAAAGATTATGTTAGACTTGATTTTCTTTAGACACCATATGCATATTTACCAGTAGAATAAACTCTGGTTGTCAGTTATATGTGTAGGTTGGAGAGAGTTTGGATATCTTATATGAGGGCAATATTCTTGTGGGAGAGAAAGCGGACAGAAAGTAGTGAACTGACTCTGAGGACTTTGTGGTTTTAGGCATAGTGTTGGGTGATGCTGTGTGTAAATGTAACTACAGCCCAGGGACCTGGATGGTATTATTTTCACTTTACAATCTGAGGAAATAGAGATATAAACCACAGTAATTAGGAAGTACTGTTTCTACTATACCCTGACTCATCCTTAGTACCTGGATCAAAAAATGGAGATATAGGGGGAGAGGGAATCAAGTTATAGTTGTTGGTTGACTTGAAGGCAGAACTTCTAAGGATTTGGATTCATCCTTAGATACAAAGGTCTCTGCTATTTTTATTTTTTTCCCTCACAGCGAGGGGATGGATTTTCATGTACTCATTCAAATTACTGCATGGAATATTTCCCAGTGGGTTTAAAGACACACTGGTTACAGTGACAGGTTTTGGTAGGATGGGCACTATTTAGTTTGTAAAGTAACCTCCTCCTCCAACAGAAAATTACTTTAAAATGGAATCTGATAGGTTATCTTGGTTCTGATTTTGCATTGTTATTTGGTACTGCTGAAAGTCACAACCCCTTTTTATTCAGGGCTGTTTTATCCAACATGACAATGGGTTATTGATCAATTTAAAACTGCAGTTCAAATGTGATTTTTGCAGTTGATAACTCACTTTTATCCCTGTGTATTTTAATTGTAAACACATACACAATCCCCCAATTTAAAACAGGTTGCATTCCAAAGTTCAGTTCGAACAGAGTCATTTGGAGTTTAAAGCATTTTTCCATAGAAACAATGTTAGGTTTCCAGGCCAACCCACAAAAGCCTATTTAAACCATATTGTACAGTTTCTTCTCTAAAATCATCATGGGGCCCACACAACATATATAATAATATTTCTATTATTATAAAGGCATTTGGAGTTTGGCTTGGAATAGACTAGAGCTTCACTGGAGCAGAGCTGGGCACTTAAAGTCCCTCTGCCATCTTGACAGAGGCAGCGTTTTTTTCTTATGATCCTGTCTATAGTGCCTGTAACCATGGTGAAGACTGTGGCAGAATGATGGCTAAGGCAGGGAATGGGTCATCTTTCAAGGGTGGATACATGATTCAACATGCTTTTCGTTCCAGGCAGGAGAGTGCTCAACTTGAATATAAGGTTTTTTTCTCTCACATAAGAAGTCTGGAACAGGCAGTTTCAACACTGGTTAATTCAACAGCTCAGTGAAGTCAAGGCTCTAGATTAGGTTGTGTGCATCTGTACTCAGTTACTCAGTCATGTCTGACTCTTTGCAGCCCCATCCACTGTAGCCCGCCAGGCTTCTCTGTCCATGGGCTTCTCCAGGCAAGAGTATTGGAGTGGGTCGCCTTTTCCTCCTCTAGAGGATCTTCCCAACCCAGGGATCAAACCCATATCTCCTACATTGGCAGGTGGAATCTTTACTATTGAGCCACCTGAGAAGCCTCTGAATAACCCCACAGTTATATCCACTGAGGCATAAGAATCTTGTTCTTATGTCACAAACTTTGAATGGTGAAAGAATGAGAAATGACCTCTTAATCTTATTAAGTAAGAAAGTGTCTCCCAAATGGACTCTGAATTAGAAGTCCGCTTCTAAACCAATCACTGGCCACTGAAAATCAGATTGCTAGAGCTGGCTCAGAGTCTAAGCCTTAGAATGAGTTGTAGTTCATGTTGTAGGGCATGAGGCAGATGCCCACCTCCTCTCAGCGTGTTGCCAAGCTCATTTGAAGATTGTTGACAAAGAAGAAGGTGGAATGTTCTGTTGAGTGAATGTCACATATTGTGTGACACTAAGAAGCTATGGCCTGGGGCAAAGGGAAGGTCATAAAATTCAAATTTTTGTTTTAGCTGGCTCCAGCCTCCTGAAAATCATGTGATTCCTCCTTCGGCTAGTTTTTATAAAAGAAGCAGGTAGGATAGATTCATTTATTCCTTAACTTATTCAGTCAACAAATGTTTATTGGGCATCTTCTTTGTGACAAGCAGTATTTTAGGACAGATAACTTGATTGATGGTCTCTAATTTTTTTTTTTTTTTTAAATACTGTTAGCAGTAGAGGAAATAGATGAGAGTGGTGGTGGTGTGGAGTGACCTTCTTCACCTTCCCCGTCAAGGGAAGTTAAAAGTACATAAAGAGCAATACTAGTGCCTCCTTGAATCAAAAGTACTGAAGTAAGATCTATTTATATTTCAGAGAAAAATCCAGATTTGATAAGGAAGAAGGGGAAAAGGGTATTGAATGAGATTGGTGACTGAGAACAGCCACAGGGTTGCTGAGGTTACTCTCCCAGCTTCTGCCCTGGGCTGGGAGAGTAGCCTCAGCACCCATCAGGCCCCTCGGACACTGCCAATCCCTGGCACCTTGGACACTGCCCTGGCCTACCCAAGGTGTTGGTTGGGGATCAGCAGCTGGCAGGGAAGGGATTCTGGGCCATGAGGCAGTGGGAGGGGGAAGGCAGAGAAATCCTGCATGGAGAGAATAGCAGAAATCCTGCTGCAACTCAAGTTTCTGGGATTTCCTAAACGTCCATTTCTAAGGGAAAGCATATATATAACAAAATATAGCAATAATACTGGCTCATGATAAATATGTTTTGTTTTTTACGTGATGATAAAATACATCACAAAGTACTGTGGTGATTTTAATTATTATGCTTTGGATTTCTAGTGGAACTTTTTGAAGTGTAGATGGTGGAGGATTACAGCTTGTGTTATCTACCTACTTATCTGTCTACCTCAGGAGTCAGCATACTTTCTCAGCAAAAGATAAGAACGTAAATATTTTAGGCTTTGTGGGCCATATGGCTTGGTTTCTAAGTATTCCATTCTGCTGCTGCACCACAAAAGCACAGTTTAGGTAAACAAATGGGCGTGGCTATGTTCCAATGAAACTTTATTTATGGACAACTTCCTTGTGTTTCCTTCAGTTTCACATAATCTTAATGTCATGAAATGTTTTTTTCTTTTGATAGTTTTCAATCATTTAAAAGTGTAAAAACCACTTTCACCTTGTGGGCTATGCTAAGGGAAGCCAAAAGTCAGACTTTTCTCTTGGGCTGTAATTTTTGGACTCCTGGTTTGATTCTCATTTGTCTGTCTACTTGTCTTCTTTCTTTCCTCTTTTATCAGTGAGCAAGAATCTGATTCCATTTAATTCTATACAAGGAATTTTTATTCATGTAGTCAACTACTCTGAATACTTATAAAGGAGAATGAGAATAACTGATTTATAGGATCTCTAGTATTGATTCACTTATGTTTTCTGTGATTGAACTTGTACAGCTTTAAATATTATCATTATTATTGTAAAAATACTATATTTAACATCCTTATAACCAGTTTGGAGTAATTCCTTTGTAAAAGATCCTTAAGGAAGTACCTTCATCTTATAATAAACAATTTTGGATCTTGTTGAGACTTAAAAACCACAGGTGAATGATAGTGTCATGTCAATTTTTACATCCTCAATAGGGCACTTGTATTTTCTGAGGCAGACAGGCAGGACTTGGATGGCTGTATATTACTGTTTATGAGCCTTATCCTTTATTGCAAATCAAGTGTTTATTTCACTCCTGAACTTAATTAGCAGTTAAGAGTTTTGTGCTTTGTATTTTAAGGAAGCATGTGATTTGTTCATTAGTTCAAAAGCAGATTAATTATTATATTTTTAGTTGCCATCTGTAAACACATCTATACTGGTGAGCTCTCTCCTGCTGAGTTACCTTGAAATGCCCTGTGGTGTTTTATTAGCTTTCAATTCTGTGTTTATTACAGTTGGCTGGAGATTTTTCAATTTAGTTTATTGGCTACAGAAAGTCCAGTCGTTCTGTGGAAACTACCAATTTTGGTGGGTGAGAGATTTATTAATGCTGGCTATCAGTTTGCTATAAACATTTTCCCCAAGTTGTACTGTGTTTTGGTTTGGATTAAAGATATTAGTAGTAGTTTGATTATAAGCCAAGGTTTTAAGCACCTTATATACTGTCTAGGTTCAAGGAGGAGCAATTGGGAATAAAATTAGTAACCCGCATAAAAAAATGTCTTCTGAGTCTAAGCCAACCCTGAACGAATTCTTAAGTACATGAGGGCAAGCAGATAAATGAATAGTTATTGATGCATTGGCACTTTAATATTATTTTTGGTGCTGCAAGAACACTTTCAGGTTCCAAGCAATTTTCAGAGAATTTAAAGAGCTTGTCTAAGGTCAGTGGTGGAGCTGGGAGGTGAACCAAAGTCATATGATCTGTAAGTTTATGTTCCTGTTCACCTGTGCCAGATAAAATACAGGATTCTCAATTAAGTTGGAATTTTGTCATATAAACAAATAAGTTTTTTCATTGCAAGTATGTCCCAAACATTTCATGGACATATTTGTATTGAAAATATTTGTTATTTGGAAACTTAATTTATTTGGACATCCTGTATTATCATTATTATTATTTGCTAAATTTGGCAACCTTACTAGTGTCTTCCTCACCTCTCTCTTTTCCCAGATATTCACATTGTCCAGGCCCCACCCCCCTGCCGCCCTACCCTTTGCTGCTAGCTTTAGTTTATTAACCCTGTCTTACTGTGTTCAGGCTACTGTAACAAAATACTACATCTTGTGGCTTGTAAACATGTTTATTTCTCATAGTTCTAGGGGCTGGAAAATCCAAGAAGCTGGCAAATTCTGTGTCTGGTGAGAGCTTGTGGTAGAAGGGGCTACAGATCTCTCAGGGGCTGCTTTTATAAGGGCACTAATTTCATTTGTAAAGCCTCTGCTCTCTTGATCTAATCACCTCTAAAAGGCCCTACCTTCTAATACCATCAACTTGGGGGTTAGGATGTCAACACATGAATTTTGGAGAAGCACAAACATTCAGACCAGGAAAGAAAGCTGTGACAAAGCTAGACAGCATATTAAAAGCAGAGACATTACTTTGCTGACAAAGGCCTGTATAGTTAAAACTATCATTTTCCCAATAATTATGTAGGAGACCCGGGTTCAATCCCTGGGTCGGGAAGATACCCTGGAGAAGGAAATGGCAACCCACTCCAGTACTCTTGCCTGGAAAATTCCATGGACCGAGGAGCCTGGTAGACTACAGTGCATGGGGTTGCAAAGAGTCGGACACGACTGAGCAACTTCACTTTCATATGAGAGCTGGACTAGAAAGAAAGCTGAGAGTCAAAGAACTGATGTTTTTGAACTGTGATGTTGGAAAAGACTCTTACGAATCCCTTGGACAGCAAGGAGATCAAACTGGTCAATCCTAAAGGAATTCAACCATGAGTATTCACTGGAAGAACTGATGTTGAAACTCCAATACTTTGGCCACTGGATGCGAAGAGCTGACTCACTGGAAAAGACCTTAATGCTGGGAAAGATGGAAGGCAAGTGGAGAAGGGAGTAGCACGGAATGAGGTGGTTAGATAGCATCACCGACTCAATTAATGTGAATCTGAGCAAATTCCAGGAGGTAGTGAAGCACAGAGAAGCCTGTCGTGTGGTAGACACTTACTACATAGCAACTGAACAGAATAAACCCCATTAAAAATTTTTTTTTTTCGTTTGAAGTTTCCCTGCTGAAGACCATTAAGTGAGAATCTTATTCTCACTGATTTTCAAAGCATCCAATGACTAATCTGATGAAATATAAGTAATTTGGGTACCCTGTTGATCAGAGCTAATGGCTTTATGCACAATTTTTTCCAGGTTACGTATTTATTAACATCACTTGCTATAGCTAATACTTAAATATGGTAACTGCAGAGGCTAGAACATCAGACTTCATGCAAAGAAAGTGGAAACTAATTTTGAAACCCTTCTTTTAGTTATTCTAGTAATCTATTTTCTCAGACACCCTACATTTATGATTTTAACTATTTTTTATTCTATCTAAAATTTGATGATCATAGTTGCTCATTTTCTTGCTTATGATTCCCATGTACTTCACACATCCTAGAGATGATTTTGGTACACTTTCAAAATAAACTGTATTCTAAAATACGTTTTAGAAACTTAGTGGATGATTGAGATTGCTACCGATCTGAAGCTTTATTTCACTTTTAGTGAAAAATAATGTTGTATAGAACATTTTTTTTTTCTTTCTTGAGCAATTAGAATGCAATGAGAGAAGTTAACTCTTAGCATCCACCACTTATTCAGCTAATTCAAACCAGTGCCTACCACTCTGCCAGAATTCTAGGACACTTGTATCTTTGCCCCTAGTACCCCCAGTACCTCAAAGAATGGCCTGGAAAATCACTGGGTATATTACAGGGATAGGTTTATTATCAAGTTACTTTGTGGAGAAGGCAATGGCACCCCACTCCAGTACTCTTGCCTGGCAAATCTCATGAATGGAGGAACTTGGTAGCCTGCAGTCCATGGGATCGCTAGGAGTCGTTCACGACTGAGCAACTTCACGTTCACTTTTCACTTTCCTGCATTGGAGAAGGAAATGGCAGCCCACTCCAGTGTTCTTGCCCGGAGAATACCAGGGACGAGGGAGCCTAGTGGACTGCCGTCTATGGGGTCGCACAGAGTCGAACACGACTGAAGCGACTTAGCAGCAGTAGCAAGTTACTATGAAGCATTTAATAGGGGCCCCAAACCTTTTTGAGAACACTTAGCAGAAATGGTGTATTGTTGACTATGTGTGCATGCGTGTATGCTAAGTTGCTTCAGTTGTGTCTGACTCTTTGGGACTCCATGGACTATATTCTGCCAGGCTCTTCTGTCCATGGAATTTTCCAGACAAGAATACTAGAGTGGATTGCTATGTGCTTAGATTTTATGTCTCCTGCATTGGCAGTTGGATTTTTTTTTTTTTATACCACTAGTGCCACTTGTTGGAAGGGAAGTTATGACCAACCTAGATAGTATATTCAAAAGCAGAGACATTACTTTGTCAACAAAAGTCCGTCTAGTCAAGGATATGGTTTTTCCAGTGGTCATGTATAGATGTGAGAGTTGGACTATAAAGAAAGCTGAGTGCTGAAGGATTGATGCTTTTGACCGGTGGTGTTGGAGAAGACTCTAGAGAGTCCCTTGGACTGCAAGGAGATACAGCCAGTCCATCCTAAAAGAGATCAGTCCTGGGTGTTCATTGGAAGGACTAATGTTGAAGCTGAAACTGCAATACTTTGGCCACTTGGTGCGAAGAGCTGACTCACTGGAAAAGACCCTGATGCTGGGAGGGATTGGGGGCAGGAGGAGAAGGGGACGACAGAGGATAAGATGGTTGGATGGCATCACCGACTCAATGAACATGGGTTTGGGTGGACTCTGGGAGCTGGTGATGGATAGGGAGGCCTGGCGTGCTGTGGTTCATGGGATCACAAAGGGTCAGACATGACTGAGCGACTGAACTGAACTAGCGCTACCTGTTGTTGACTATATTATGGAAAAGAATCATTTTGTCTCTGGACCTTGGCTGAAGCTGAATTTGAATTGTTTTATGAAGACCTCTAAGACCTTCTAGAACTAACAAACAAAAAAATGTGTCCTTTTCATTATAGGGGGAGTCAAGAGTAGGAAGTCAAAGTAGGAAGTCAAGAAATACCTGAAGTAACATGCAAATTTGGCCTTGGAGTACAGAATGAAGCAGGGCAAAGGCTAATAGAGTTTTGCTAAGAGAACGCACTGGTCATAGCAAACACCCTCTTCCAACAACACAAGAGAAGACTCTACACATGGACATCACCAGGTGGTCAATACTGAAGTCAGATTGATTATGTTCTTTGCAGCCAAAGAAACTCTATACAGTCAGCAAAAACAAGACCAGGAGCTGACTGTGGTTCAGATCATGAACTCCTTATTGCGAAATTTAGACTTAAATTGAAGAAAATAGGGAAAAACACTAGACCATTCAGGTATGATCTAAATCAAATCCCATACAATTATATAGTGGAAGTGAGAAATAGATTTAGGGAATTAGGTCTGATAGACAGAATGCCTGAAGAACTATGGTCGGAGGTTTGTGACTTTTTATAGGAGACGTTAAAGCATCTGCCCGCAATGTGGAAGACCTAGGTTTGATTCCTGGGTCGGGAAGATCCCCTGGAGAAGGAAATGGCAATCTACTCCAGCACTCTTGCCTGGAAAATCCCATGAACAGAGGAGCCTGATAGGCTACAGTCCATGGTGTCGCGAAGAGCCAGACATGACTTAGGACTTCACTTTCACTTTCATAGGAGGCAGTGATCAAGACCATCCTCATGAAAAAGAAATGCAAAAAGGCAAAATGGCGGTCTGAGGAGGCCTTATAAATAGCTGTTAAAAGAAGAGAAGCGAAAGGCAAAGGAGAAAATGAAAGATATACCCATTTGAATGCAGAGTTCCAAAGAGTAGCAAGGAGAGATAAGAAAGCCTTCTTCAGTGATCAATGCAAGAAGTAGAGGAAAACAGTAGAATGGCAAAGACTAGAGATATCTTCAAGAAAATTAGAAATACCAAGAGAACTTTTCATGCAAAGATGAGATCATTAAAGGATAGAAATGGTATGGATCTAACAGAAGGAGAAAATATTAAGAAGAGGTAGCAAGAATACACAGAAGAACTATAAAAAAAAGATCTTCATGACCCAGATAACCATGACGGTGTGATTACTCACCTAGAGCCAGACATCCTGGAATGCAAAGTCAAGTGGGCCTTAGGAAGCATCACTACAAACAAAGCCAGTGGAGGTGATGAAATTCTAGTTGAGCTATTTCAAATCCTAAAAGACGATGTTGTGAAAATGCTGCACTCAATATGCCAGCAAATTTGGGTAATTCAGCAGTGGCCACAGGACTGGAAAAGATCATTTTTCTTTCCAGTTCCTAAGAAAAGCAATGCCAAAGAATGCTTAAACTACTGCACAATTGCACTCATCTTACACGCCAGTAAAGTAATGCTCAAAATTCTCCAAGCCAGGCTTCAATAGTACATGAACTGTGAACTTCCAGATATTCAAGTTGGGTTTAGAAAAGACAGAGAAACCAGAGATCAAATTGCCACCATACATTGGATCATCGAAAAAAGCAAAAGAGTTCCAGAAAAAAATCTCTTTCTGCTTTATTGACTATGCCAAAGCCTTTGACTGTGTGGATCACAATAAACTGTGGAAAATTCTTCAAGAGATAGGAATACCAGATCACCTTGCTTTCCTCCTGAGAATCTATATGCAGGTCAAGAAGCAACAGTTAGAACTGGACATGAAGCAACAGACTGGTTCCAAATAGGAAAGGGAGTACGTCAAGGCTATATATTGTCACCCTGCTTATTTAACTTATATGTAGAGTACCTCATGAGAAATGCTGGGTTGGATGAAGCACAGGCTGGAATCAAGATTGCCGGGAGAAATATCTATAATCTCGGATATGCAAATAATACCACCCTTAAGGCAGAAAGCAAAGAAGTAAAAAGCCTCTTGATGAAAGTGAAAAAGGAGAGTGAAAAAGCTGGCTTAAAACTCAACATTCAGAAAACCAAGATCACGGCATCTGGTCTCATCACTTCCATGGCAAATAAATGGGGAATTAGTGGAACCAGTGAGAGACTTTATCTTTTGGGGCTCCCAAATTACTGCAGATGGTGACTGCAGCCATGAATGTAAATTTGCTCCTTGGAAGAAAAGTTATACCAAACTAGATAGCATATTAAAAAGCAAAGACATTATTTTGTCAATAAAAGCCCATCTAGTCAAAGCTTTGGTTTTTCCAGTAGTCATGTATGGATGTGAGTTGCACTATAAAGAAAGCTGAGCGCCAAAGAATTGATACTTTTGGACTGTAGTGTTGAAGACTTTTGAGAGTCCCTTGGACTGTAGGGAGATCCAGCCAGTTCATCCTAAAGGAAATCAGTTCTGAATATTCATTGGAAGGACTGATGCTGAAGCTGAAACTCCAGTACTTTAGCCACCTAATGTGAAGAGCTGACTCATTTTAAAAGAGCCTGATGCTGGGAAAAATTGAAGGCAGGAGGAGAAGGGGACAACAGAAGATGGGATGGTTGGATGACATCACTGACTCAATGGACATGAGTTTGAGTAAACTCCAGGAGCTGTGATGGACAGGGAGGCCTGGCGTGCTGCAGTCCATGGGGTCGCAAAGAGTCAGACACGACTGAGCGGCTGAACTGACTGACTGACTGAGATTGCATGAATTCTGAGGTCTTAGTTATTTTGGTACTGGCTCCAACAGAGTTGGAAATCTCCAAGTCTTATGAAACTCTTGTAGAATTACTTCATAGGATTGACTTAGGGTAGCTATGTTATTACAAGAACCAACTCAAGTATGTGCAGATTTGTTGGAATAGAAGCAGTGGATCTGAAGAACTGTTCACCAAGGTCTCTGCAGACTGTAATGCACTTAGATTTGACTACACACAGAGCAGGCTTATTCATGGAGATGAATGGCATGTTTCATTTAAATAATGGAAGTTAAGTAAAATATCTTGTTAATGGGCCTGATGTGCCATACCTCTCTCTCTTAGAATTAATACATCTGAGTCTTGATTCTCTTCCCTTTCCCTTTTCTTCCTCCCTCCCTTCCTTCTTTTTCCTCCCCCTTCTTTGTTCCCGTCCTCATTGCTTCCTTGCTCTTTTAACATGAGATGAAGAATTTCAGAGGCTATTCTTCCAGAAACAGTACTGTTGGATTTGTTTCCTTATCTGGTTCCAGAGCTTATTTCTCCCTATGTATTTTCTAACTAGAAAGAAAATAACGCAAGCACCTAAGCTTTCAAATGGAGACAGCCCCTGACTTAACAATGGCTTGATTTCTGATTTTTTTGACTTTACCATGCTGCGAAACAGATATGTGTTCAGTAGAAACCATTCTTTGAATTCTGAGTTTTGATCTTTTCCTAGACTAGCGATATGCAGTATGCTATACTCTTCTGGTGCTGGACAGTGGCAGTGACCCTCAGTTCCCAGGCATCCACAGAATTATGAGGGTAAACAATGATCCACTTACAAACATCCTGTTCCCACACAGCCATTCTGTTTTTTACTTTCAGTACAATTTTCAGCAAGTTACATGAGATTTTCAATAATTTTCATTTTTTTTAAATAAAATAGGCTTCACCTTATAGATTTTTCCCAACTGTAGGCTAATGCAAGTGTTCTGAGCATGTTTAAAGTAGGGTAGGGTAAGCTATGATGTTTGGTAGGTTAGAGGAATTAAATGCTTTTTCAACTTACCATGTTTCAAACTTGCATTGGATTCATCAAGATGTAGCCCCATTGTATGCTGAGGAAGATCTGTATATCAGTTTATAAACAAAACAAAACTAGAGGAGTTTACATTTTGGTGTTTTCGACAGCACATATAAAGAAAAAACTTAAAATCTGTTTCAGTTTTTTTTTTAAAGGTGGACTCTGCTTTAAAAATAAAGCAGTGATAATGCAGTTGTTCAATACTTGTTGTAATGAACTTAATATATTGATAACTAATAGCACTGTTTGATTGTTGGTTAGAGATCCAGAGTACTGAGAATCAGAATGTTATGGTTGAAAAACTAGCCTAGTAGCATTATTCAGAATTCCTTTGTTTCTAGAAAATTAGGAGATTGTTCTTTCCTACTGAGGAAAAAAATGAAGAAGTCTTAACCTTCATTTATTTTTGACCAGACCGCTTGTGGGATGGAGTGGGAGGTACAGTGTATACTATTGAACTACTTTCTAAAGTCAGGTATAGAAAGCATCTTTTGAAGGTAGAAAAGGACTAGTAAATGTCCCTCCTGGGCCAAAGCTTTGTCGACCCAGAGAAGGAAAGGACTCTGATGTATAAGTAAGAGAAGAGAGTGAAATCAAACACTGCCATCGTAAGGCTGTGAATGGCTTAATCCTAGCAAAGGACTTTATACCTTCTCCTCAATGAAAGCAGATCTAGGCAGGCTATTATGCTTACTCGTTTTCGGTCTTTCAATATGAGCAATACAGAATTTAAAAATTATGATGTAATGGTAGTTAATTTGTGTCAAAATTTAAGACAAACCCCCAATTTGTTCTAGGCAGAGAAGAGGCTGATGTCAAGTATTTAAGAGCTATTTCAGCAAATGGCAAGAGATAGATTAAGGAGAATCACTACTTGTTCCTTGGGCCAGGTGGTAATAGAGACTTAAGAAGTGAGTTGAATGTGTTCCATTCTCTTAACACCTTCACATGCATGCCTCTTTTGAAAAATTCTCTATTGCCTGTTCATTTGCTTTCCTTTCTTTGCTCCCAAGTCACAGCAATTAAGGGCTTTTTCTTGCCTTCAGTGTGCCAACGTGTCCCAGTGACGTTATTTCTCTTTTCTTTAGACAATTAGTAGCTTCCAAAATCCACAGCAGTCTCCAAATTGCTAACTAAAGAAGCAAAATATAACTATATTCAAAGTGTTTAGAAACCCTCATAAGACTGTAGTAATATGAGGAATGATAGGCAAAATATTTTGTCATATCTGAGTATACTCAAAAGTTGCGATCAAAGTTTTCAGCTGTATTCTATGTAGGGAATCAAAAAATTTAATATCACCTTCCAAATTAAGTATAAGAATTTAATCTCTTCCAAAGACAATGTATTTTTTCAAGTAAGATTATTCAGAAAACATCATAGAATCATTAAATGACCTTGGCTGAGTTCTTTGGACCATGAGGCCTTAGTTTTCTTTTCCATAAAATGAAGAGTTTAGCCTGAATCAGTTTTTAGTGAGGTGGGTCATGTAAGAGTGACAATGAGGAATTATTTTTCCAAATGATATTGTTTCTTTATATCAGAATTCCAATGTGCCCTGCTCCCTTTCCCCTGAATAAGGTGACTGTATTTTTTATTCGATTTTATGTTTGTAGAACATCCTCCGGTTAAAGTGAAAAAGGAAAGTGAAGTCGCTCAGTCATGTGTGACTCTTTGTGATCCTGTGGACTGTAGCCCACCAGGCTCCTCTGTCCATGGGATTCTCCAGGCAAGAATACTGGAGTGGGTTGCCATTTCCTTTTTCAGGGGATCTTCCCAACCCAGGGATCAAACCTGGATCTCCTGCATTGCAGGCAGACGTTTTATCCTCTGAGCTACCAGAGAAGCCAAATAGTTCTCAGAATTAAATCAGCTGCCTGTGAACTTTGAGTCCTGGCCTAACTGAGTCCTCTGGTCTCAAACATAGATGCAACTGCTCACCATAGAAACAGACTGTATGAGTGGTCTGTTTAATAAGGAAAACAAATCTTGATTCAAACTTCTGCTCCCCACCCTCAACTCATCATCCTTAAGCTTTTGTCATAAACTACTTTGGAAATGAACAACAACAAAAACAACAGAGATGTGAACTCTGGCTTAAAGAAGAACAAATTCTCCCGAAATTATCCATGGCATGTCAGTAAAAAGCGGGATTAATCACAGAAAATAATTGTAGTCTTTGGACATGTCAGAACCTCATAATATATTTAAAGCTGTTCATTCCTCATGTCATTCTCTTAAGAAAAAAAATCCACTGGGCTTTTAGCTAAGTGGTGGTGATATTCTGGATAACGTATGAGAAGACTTGTCAAATATCCATGACTTGAAACTAGAAACAGCATGACTTCTTGTCATTTTAGGGAGCGTTAGAAGCTAAGTCTGGAAGCTTTGGCATCAACTTATTTTTAGCAGTGTGTGATGTCTGTTTTTTTCTGGTTATTATCTCTGGGCTTAATTTTACAATTACAGAAAACACACATTATTCAGCAGATCTGAACATTTTTCACTTAGTATATTCTGTATATATGAACACCTTTTTAATGAGTTAATGGGCTCAGTTTTTGTGGATTGTTTTGCATTTCAAATGTCACTTGAGTCAGATAACCAAAGACAGCAAGTGGAAAAAATGATTATTGTAAGAAAAAAAGGGGGAAACAGCATGTTTCTTTAAATGCTTTCATATCACTCACTCAGAGAAATCCATTTGGCTATTGGAAGTTGCTATCAGAAGCACACATTTCTGTGGTGTTCATTTTATTTTCTTGTTTTCTTATTTGAAGTTATTCTCTTAAAAAATCTCTATTTACATTTCTCTCTGTGTGTGTATATATATATATATGCACATGTATATACACATGTAGCTATATGTGTATGTATGTGAAAAAAATATATATATATACATACACACACACATAGTTTTAAAAAATGCCTGTGTACCTCTTTTCAGGCAGGGCCAACAGAGTAAAATTTAGCTTTAATTATAATGTTCACCCTCCTGGAATTGGTCTATTACAACCACTGTGTGAATAGCCTTGTGGAAGGAAGTTTCCTATAACTGTGCTGGCTCCTTGACACCACAGTATTTTTTGTATTCATGATGTGGGACTGCCTTAAAGTTTAGATCTCCTTACCAAGAAGCTTGGTATTCCAGAGACTAAATTCTCATGTGTCTGAGCAATACAAAATTGACCTGCTTTATCCCTAATTCTGCTGGATAGCATATTATTTTTCACTAATGTCATAGAATATATTAAGAAGTGTTGTTAAAGAGCTGCTTGGGAAAGAAAATGAACTTTTGGGTGACATGGAAGGAAGTTTCCTATAACTGTGCTGGCTCCTTGACACCACAGTATTTTTTGTATTCATGATGTGGGACTGCCTTAAAGTTTAGATCTCCTTACCAAGAAGCTTGGTATTCCAGAGACTAAATTCTCATGTGTCTGAGCAATACAAAATTGACCTGCTTTATCCCTAATTCTGCTGGATAGCATATTATTTTTCACTAATGTCATAGAATATATTAAGAAGTGTTGTTAAAGAGCTGCTTGGGAAAGAAAATGAACTTTTGGGTGACCATGTAAATTCCTTTATAACTCTGATGGATCAAAACTAGTGAAGCTAGTGGTTAATTTTTACCATTAGCTGTACTTATCTGTCACTATCAAAATTTATGGATTGAATATAGCTGAGAAATTCTCATGCATGGCTCTATTTGAGGCAGTTGAAATTGGATATGATTCTAAAAGGCAGAAATTAGTTACAGAGGCTGTGTAAAACATAAAAAGAAGAGGGTCAGTTGTAGTTGTCAGTATTAGTTAGCAACACTATCGCTCATTCTTAAACACTGGGGGTAATTCTGAATCAGATTTATGTTTCTAGTTCTCAGCCTCATCTCCATGCACAACCCCACCCTCAACCTAAATAATATTTGACTAAAACCAGAAATATTTTATTTGCTACATTAGGGATTTTAGAAGGAATTCTGTTAATCTAGGGAAAAGAAAATCAAGCCATTTCTGAGAAACTAAAAATATGGCTATGCAAGATTGTTTTCAGAATGGAATTCATTGGCATTTGTTTTTATGCATGACAACTCTCTAGAATATAGCATTGAATCATTGTATGATTCTGATTACAGTGAATTTTTAGTCCATTTAAGAATATTGACTATAGATTCTCATATAGTTTATTTTTTTTTTTAATTTTTATTTTTTGTTTAATGCTTATTCCATTTCACAGCACTGCATTGGTTCTGCCATACATTGACATGAATCAGCCACAGGTGTGGACGATCTCCCCATGTTAAAGCCCCCTCCCACCTCCCTTCCCTGCCCATCCCCCCGGTT
Source organism: Madoqua kirkii (assembly GCA_006408675.1). Classification (NCBI taxonomy): domain Eukaryota; kingdom Metazoa; phylum Chordata; class Mammalia; order Artiodactyla; family Bovidae; genus Madoqua; species Madoqua kirkii. Next base: position 28,549 of record SJYC01138926.1, read on the forward strand.
CATCCCATACACCGGCCCCAAGCATCCTGTATCCTGTATTGAACATAGACTGGTGCTTCATCTCCCATATGATTGTATACATGTTTCGTTGTCCTTCTCCCAGATCTTCCCACCCTCTCCCTCTCCCTCTGAAGCCAACAGTCCGTTCTATACCTCTGTGTCTCTTATATTGTCTCACTTTCGGGGTCATCATTATTGTCTTCTAAATTCCATATATATGTGTCAGTATACTGTATTGGTGTTTTTCTTTCTGGCTTACTTCACTCTGTATAATCGGCTCCAGTTTCATCCATCTCATTAGAACTGCGTCAAACTTATTCTTTTTGAGGGCTGAGTAATACTCCATTGTGTATATGTACCAAAGCTTTCCCATCCATTCATCTGCTGATGGACATCTGGGTTGTTTCCATGTCCTGGCAATTATAAACATTGCTGCAATGAACATTGGGGTACACGTGTCTCTTTCAAGTCGAGTTTCCTCAGTGTGTATGCCCAGCAGTGGGATTGCTGGGTCGTAAGGCAGCTCTATTTGCAATTCTTTCAGGAATCTCCACACTGTTTTCCATAATGGCTGTACTAGTTTGCATTCCCACCAACAGTGTAAGAGGGTTCCCTTTTCTCCACATCCTCTCTAGCATTTATTGCTTGTAGATTTTTGGATCGCAGCCATTCTGACTGGTGTGAAGTGGTACCTCATTGTGGTATTTTAGAACATGTCCGAGTTTAAGAGGTAGATGTCACTTGTGGGTAAAAAGCAGTGTCTGAATTAGAGAGACTTCATGAAGAGTAAGAAAAGTTGTTAAATTTTCCAGTTTATTTTTCTCACTTGCAGACCTAAGATGAGAAATCAGGTAAATCAGAGAGAGAAAACCAAGGGAATTTACCAACCATAAACTTTAGCTTTTTAACATTCACAGGCACAGGACACAAGTGATGTCTGGCCAAGGAAAGGTTGCTTGTTCTCAAATCAGGCCAGGCTGCTTTAGTAAGCATTCTGTGTCACAAGAGAAGTTGTTCCTACAGAGATTAACTCCTTGGATTACTGAAGCATCTCATTAGCTTGTAGCAAAGACTGAGATGTTTGTTGAAGAACGCCATTCTTCAAGAGAAACCTATATCCAGAAACCAGCATGAAAATATGCAGAGTCCTTCCTTATTCTCAACTGTAAAATTGAACTTGTTGTATGTGGGACATAGAGGAGAGAAGATTGGCTGCACATCAGGGGAAAAACTATTTGCAAAGGACACTGAGGCCTTGCTAAGTCACATTTTAGCCAAAATCTTGGCCATTGGCAACTTGCAAAACCATTCCAAACAGCCAAAAATCTGACAAGTTCAGCTCTCTTTCCTTCAGGAGTCTTGCCCTGGTGCATATTGAGCAAACATTTCCTGCTGCTAAGTGCTGCTAAGTCGCTTCAGTCGTGTCCAACTCTGTGCGACCACATAGACGGCAGCTCACCAGGCTCCCTCGTCCCTGGGATTCTCCAGGCAAGAACACTGGAGTGGGTTGCCATTTCCTTCTCCAATGCATGAAAGTGAAAAGTGAAAGGGAAGTCGCTCAGTCGTGTCCAACTCTTTGTGACCCCATGGACTGCAGCCTACCAGGCTCCTCCATCCATGGGATTTTCCAGGCAAGAGTACTGGAGTGGGGTGCCATTGCCTTCTCCAACATTTCCTAGAAAACCAACCACCCATTGGCCGTCTATTTTGATTCATGGTGTGTGCTCAGTCACTCAGTTGTGTCCAACCCAGGGACTTTCCCAACCCAGGGATCTTTCACATCTCCCACATTGGCACATGGATTCTTTACCACTCACTAGTGCCACCTGGGAAACCCTGAACTAGGACCTGCAGGTGGGGGGAGTGATTAGCAATATCCTTGGCAACCTTGTTTTGAAGCACTCCTGCTGAGGATTCATAATAATAGTCTAACAAGAGGAATCTTGTAAAAGATCTTACCAGGTATTTTATTAGATGGGAGTATCATCTGCTAGATGGTTTTTTAAGCTAACTACTCCCTTAAGACAGCAGATTATTTACCTTCTTTTTGTTGTAGGGTTCTTGATGCAAGTTTGGAATGTATTAAAGCTAAGATCCTCTGCTCCTCTTCTTCACTATATTCTGTCACTTTTCTTAATAGTTAAAGGAGTTTTATAGCCTCTTGGTTAAGCTGTATTTATTTGCCAGCTCCATTACTAAGCTTCACAGCTGCACAGTGAGAGTTTTTCACTGGAAATGTAATCATTCAGACTAAATCAATCAACTGTTCGTCCTTAATTTTTAACAACTGTATAGCCTTATTTGGATATCCTATCCATCAGATATATATATATAGACAAAAGGAAGATAATATGAAGATTGTTGAATAGTAAAGTTAGGGTGGGGGGTGCGGCTAACAAATGTTTTGTATCATTCACCATAAGATGCAAGGAGCGCCAGGAAAATAATGCTGAATGAGACAAGTACCCTGCCTTCACGGAATTCCAAAGAAAGGCAATGCCAAAGAGTGCTCAGACTACAACACAATTGTACTCACCTCACGCGCTAGTAAAGTATTGCTCAAAACTCTTCAAGCCAGGCTTCAACAGTACATGAACCATGACCTTCCAGATGTTTAAGCTGGTTTTAGAAAAAGCAGAGGAACCAGAGATCAAATTGCCAACATCCGCTGGATCATCTAAAAAGCAAGAGTTCCAGAAAAACATCTATTTCTGCTTTATTGACTATGCCAAAGCCTTTGACTGTGTGGATCACAAGAAACTGTGGAAAATTCTGAAAGAGATGGGAATACCAGACCACCTGACTTGCCTCTTG
>SJYC01138928.1:0-46330 GCA_006408675.1 Madoqua kirkii
TCCCTTTACCCTGGCACCATAAGTTTATTCTCTAAGTCTATGAGTCTGTTTCTGTTTTGCAAGTAAGTTCATTTGTATCATTTCTTTTTAGATTCTACATATAAAGGATGCCATATGATATTTCTCCTCTGTCTAACTTACTTCACTTAGTTATGACACTCTCTAAGTCTACCCATGTTGCTGCAAATGGCATTATTTCATGCTTTTTAATGGCTGGGTAATATCCCATTGTATATATGTACCACATCTGCATATGAACATTTAGGTTGCTTCCATGTCTGGACTGCATGAACACTGGGGTGCATGCATCCTTTCAGATCATGTTTTTCTCTGGACATATGCCCAGGAGTGGGATTGCAGGGTCATATGTTAGCTCTGCTTTTAGTTTTTTAAAGAATCTCTATACTGTTTTGTATAGTGGCAGCACTAATTTACATTCCCAGCAACAGTGTAGGAGGGTTCCTTTCTCTCCACACCCTCTCCATCATTTGTTGTTTGTGGATTTTTTGATGATAGCCATTCTTACTGATCCACCCATTTTTAAAAAAACTGTTCCTGTTGCCTGTAACAGAGATTAATCCATTCCTACGTCTATATCACCAGATAGTGGACCACCTCAAACCCCATTGTCTCTCTCTGGAATGTGCAATGCAAGGCAGAAGATAAAAACCAATTTAATGATGTGTCTTCATTTGATCAATAACCCAAGCTCCATAGGTTTCTGTCTAGAAAACAGGCTAAAATGAAAAGAAGTGAAAGACAAAACCTGATCACAACTGTAAATTAAGAGAAGTTGGATGTTCTTCACTTGGAAGCCTTTGTGGTTGAAGTTATGAGGAGGAAACAATGGTCATCACCCAGTGAATCATAGGTTCCCCTGCAACTGCTGTTTAAATGCTTTTGTCTGTGGTACAGGAGCCCCTATTCCAGCTTCTCATCCTATTCGCTTAAATTGACCCTGACCACTGATGTGATAACTACTGATTGGTATTCAGAGTTCCCAATTTCAATACATTATTCATTTCACAATAATTTGTTGAGTTTCTATTATGTACTAGATACATGGGGTTCCGAGGTAAAAAGAATAAACCATGGCTGTTGTCTTCATGAAATTTATAATCTAGTGAATGGGAAGGATTAGATCATAAAATAATATTGCAGATCATAAATGCAGAATTACAGATGGTGATGCATATCAGGAAGAAAAGGTATAATGTGTTATGGGAGAGTTTAATGAGGACATGTTTTAAATTAAAGGATGATAGAAAGCTTCTCTAAGGAACCAGGAGGCTAGGGAGTGGATGGATTCAGCCAGGAAAAGACAAGGGACATCATGCTCCAAGCGGAGGGAAAAGCTTATAGGGAAGCTCTGAAGTGGGAGAGAATTTACCTCAGTTGAAGGCACGGTAAAAAAAAAAAAAAAAAAAAAACAATGAAGGCACATTTTGGGAGAAGGTGCAAGAAAAGCTTGAGGGGTAACCAGAGGCCTGATCTCATAATGCTTTTCCAGTGTGCCAGGTATAGTTGTTCAGTTGTGTCTGATTCTTTGTCACCCTATGGACTGGAGTCCACCAGATTCCTCTGTCCATGGGATTCTCCAGGCAAGAATACTGGAGTGGGTAGCCATTCCCTTTTCCTGGGAATCTTCCTGACCCAGGGATTGAATTCAGGTCTCCTGCATTGGAGACGGATTCTTTACTGACCGAGCCACCAGAGAAATCCACGTAAGGCTTTGTAGGCGATGTTAAAGATGTGGGTTTTCTCCATGAGAATATTTTGGCAGTGGATTGAGGTGATCTTAAGACTATTGCATCTCTGGAGGAGAACAGACTGGAGGAAGTGGGGCAGAGAGGATGCAAGGAGCTCAGGCTGGATGCCACCAGGGTGGCAGACCCAGAAGGAAAAAGAAGTGGACAAATTTGAAGCTCAAATTGGCAAGACCTCTTTCTCCACTGAACTCCCATGCGTTGCTGGGTCTGCTTAAGCTACACGTGCTCATGTTCAGGCTGACTTTGCCTCAGTGAGAATCAGCTGAGAAGACTGTCAACTCAGCAGACCAAAGCTGTGTCTGCCGCAGTCTGGTTATTTTGGTCACACAGACATGGCCTTAATAACAGTCTCATCCTATCTATAGACTCAGTGTCAAATCTGGTTTCCGTTGAGCTAGATTTTTTCATCCTACTCAGCTTTGTGAGGGAAATTTCTCTCTTCAGGAACAACACAGAGAGAGAACCGGAACATAGAACTATAAAATTAGAGGTGGAGAGACCTGATACATGGTATCATTTTTTAAAACAACAATTTTATGCTTTAGATTCTATAATTAATTTGTGGATCTCTTTTCCCCACCAAGGGAGATAGCTGAGATGTTGAAGTTAGCAGTTCGCCTGCCTCATACAGGCGCCATGTCCATTTCAGAATGTTTTCTGTGGATTTTTCCCACATCATCTATTAATTACCTAATTACATCGTCTAATTATGTGATTCTTCATGTATTTACACTGATTACGTAATTGGGTGTAATTACACTAATTAGGTTAATGATACAGGATAACAGACTACAAATTGCTTTAAAGGGACACTGAGATGGCTGGTAGGCCAAAAACCCTTTGGTGGTAGGTCAGGATCTGTCTACCAGTAGCTCAGAGCTCCTGGGCTTCATCTTCATCCTGACCTTCAGATCTGATCTAGAGAGCAATGTGGAAAACTATCAATTATTTCCCAAGATCAGGAGACCTGTGTGTATGTGTGTGCTCAGTACTTCAAGCAAGTCTCATTTTTTGCAATTCCATGGACTGTAGCCTACCAGGCTCCTCTGTCCAAAGAATTTCCCAGGAAAGAATACTGGAGCAGGTAGCCATTTCTTTCTCCAGGGGATCTTTCTGACCCAGAGACTGAACTCGTGTCTCTTTCATCTTCTGCACTGGCAGATGGATTCTTTACTACTGCACTACCTGGGAAGCCCAGGAGACAAAGCTAAGAAGTCGGCAAAGTTTGCCAGATCCATCCTTGTGGCAGACGGAATAATACACCTCCTCACAAAGATGTTTATCCCCTAATACCCAAACCAGTGAATGTATTTCCTCCCATGAACACTGCAGACATGATTGAGCATAATGACCTTTAGATGGGAAGATTATCCTGAATTATCCTGGTGGGCCCAGCCTAATCATATGCATCCACAAAAACGAAGAGATTTTTCCAGTTGGATTAGAGAGATGCAACAATGGAATGCAAAAAAAGTCAGTTGGACAACAGCAACACAGGGACAGCAAGGAGATCCAACCAGTCCCTCCTGAAGGAAATCAGTCCTGAATGTTCATTGGAAGGACTGATATTTAACTGAAGCTCCAATACTTTGGCCACCTGATGCGAAGAGCTGACTCACTGGAAAAGGCCCTGATGCTGTGAATGATTGAGGGCAGAAGGAGAAGCAGGTGACAGAGGATGAAATCGTTGGATGGCATCATCGATTCAATGGACATGAATTTGAGCAAACTCAGGGAGACAGTGAAGGACAGCCTGTTATGCTGCAGTCCATGGGGTCACAAAGAGTCAGACATGACTGAGGGACTGAACAACAGAAGGCAAGCTTGTAAAGCAGGAGTAATAGTATCTAACTCACAGTGTTGTTGACAAATACATAATGAAATTATGAATGTTGAGTGCCGAAAACAATGTCTGAGTCAGACAATGTTTATTGGATTTTCTTTCCTCTGAAAAGAAACAGCCATCAGTGACCAACTTGGGAAAGTAATAAAAGAATAGGAGAACTTCCCTACACCAAAAAAAATCACAATATCTTGAGATAAAAAATATGCAAGTTGATTTAACTCTTATTACCTTGAAACTACTAGAAGGTCTAAAAGATGTTAGGGCATCACTCAAAGGAATCTGGGCAGGGGAAACCACTCAGAAATATTTACTAACCCAGACAGCTGCTTACTATACACGAAAAGGATATGAGCAGTGACAACTAAGTGGTGGAGTCGTCTCCTTCCATTACTGCCCAATGCTCACTGGTCTTAGAGAAACAAGAGAAAAAGACAGATCAGCACCTGGATTTCCGTCTCTGACTCCTGGCCCATTTTTAAATAGATGACCCTAAGTGGTCCCTGAGAATATGTATGCTGCCAGAGAGAAAGGTGAAAATTATACAGAAAGATAATAATAGAAGTTGCCAAGACTTACATAACATTTATTCTCTTGAGAGCAAAGCACTAATCTAGGCATTTTCTGTATATTAAAAAAAATTACTTATCTCCGAATAACCCTTTTTGAAATGTCAGTACACTATTCTTATCTGCATGTACAGTTGAGGAAAGTGAAGTACAAAGAAAGCAATTCTCTCAAGGTTACCAGCTCTTAGGTGACAGACCTGGGATTTGCACTTGGTTGGCTGGCACTAAACACAATGCTGTTAACAGGAGACCATATCCTAATACTAGAGATTGGGGACCAGCATCACCAGAAGGAGCTTCTCTTGGTGAGTTTTGGCTGAGCTTTTCCAGTTCAGATCAGAGCAATTAGAGTTTTCTTCATATTAAGGTAGTCAAAGTCCCAGCACAATTGGATTGATCTTATTCAGTTCAGTTCAGTTCAGTCGCTCAGTCGTGTCCGATTCTTTGCAACCCCATGAATCACAGTATGCCAAGCCTCCCTGTCCATCACCAACTCCTGGAGTTCACTCAAACTCATGTCCATCGAGTCAGTGATACCATCCAGCCATTTCATCCTCGGTCGTCCCTTCTCCTCCTGCCCCCAATCCCTACCAGCATCAAAGTCTTTTCCAGTGAGTCAACTCTTCACATGAGGTGACCAAAAAGTACTGGAGTTTCAGCTTTAGCATAATTTCTCCCAAAGAAATCCCAGGGTTGATCTCCTTCATAACAGACCGGTTGGATCCCCTTGCAGTCAAAGGGACTCTCAAGAGTCTTCTCCAACACCACTGTTCAAAAGCATCAATTCTTCAGCACACAGCCTTCTTCACAGTCCAACTCTCACATCCATACATGACCACAGGAAAAACCATAGCCTTGACTAGATGGACCTTAGTCGGCAAAATAATTGATCTTATTAGCTTTCTTTAAATTTGGTCCAGATTAGGGTAAGAACAGCATCATAAGAGTCAGACTGATCTTGTTTAGAATTCCAGTCAGTTATGTCCTAACTGTACAATCTTGGAGAGGTTACTTAACCTGAGTCTTTACTGATAGATAACGATGTCTTAAAGGGCTTCCCTACTGACTCAGACAGTAAAGAATCTGCCTGCCGTGAGAGGAGGGATTCAGATTCTCATATATCCTTGTAAAAATTTTAATTAAGTCATTAAGTCCATGGCAACTGGGTTTCATGGTATAACTTGAGGGATGACAAGCAATCTTCTATCACCTACAAAATGTTAACTTGTGTTATTTTTAACCTGTGCTGCGATTCACGGGGTTGCGGACACGACTGAGCGACTGAGCTGAACTGAACTGAATGTCTTATTGCTTCCCTTGCAGCTCAGTTGGTAAAGAATCTGCCTGCAGTGCAGGAGACCCCGGTTTGATCCCTGGGTTGGGAAGATCCCCTGGAGAAGGAAATGGCAATCCACTCCAGTATCCTTGCCTGGAAAATCTGATGGACAGAGGAGCCTGGTGGACTGCAGTCCATGGGGTCGCAAAGAGTCAGGCATGACTGAGTGACTAACATTAATGTCTTATCTGAAGTTCATATCTGGGTCAGGATATTAATCCACACTAAAATGGATGGACTTCCTAAGTAGCTGTACCCCATAGTTTTTGACACCAAAATGGGAATTAGCAAATAAACACTGTTTTTGATGCATCAGTACTTCAAGCAGAGGTCTATCTATCTTGAAGGGTTATTCTAAGGAACTTATGAAACAATGCATGTGAAAACAATTAAGTGAAAAGTGTTCTTTAGTTTCAATTCCAACAACTCTTATGCAGCACCTCCTGTATGCCAAGAATATGGAAACAATTGTTACTGAACCAAATAGGTATTCTTTGAGGTCTTTTTTAGGGAATTCATCTAAGAAAAATGGAGATTAAAATCTTAAAATACAGAATGAGAAAGAACCCATGTGCATATCTCCATCATTTGATATAAACTAATGTTTTATAATTATCAAGTTTAATTTCATTACCATCTGACCAACTGAGTCATTTGCATCTTGGGGCTAAGGCTTTTGTCCTACTGATCTTCCCAGTATATAACAAATTGCTTGACCTACAATAGGTGCTTAGTAAGTAATCAATAGTAAATCAGTGACTAAATGATTGAACAAAAGAGAATTTCTCACTAGAAAACTAACTGTAATCTTTTTACTCCTCCAGTTCTCAGACACCAGGACTCTGTGTACCTCTACCCTGGTCTCTAAGATTCTCTTCTCATTTCCAGGGTAACTCTGCAACCCTCACCTACACCTGGCTCTGTTACCACATCTGTCTCAGCCAGAAGACACACTTGTTTCTCCCCTCTGTCAGACTGGCCCTTTGGGCAGCATTCCTACACTTATTCCTGGTGTCAGAGCTCAGACACTAGTGAAATCACTTATCTGCTGCTTCATTAGCCATGGCTGCTACCTGGATGCTGCACATAACATTACCCCACAGTTATTGATCTCACATTTCAGGACCAGGCAGAATGATTTCACTTTCAACTGGCTAACTGTGTAGGGAAAGGGCTTTAAAACAAGAAAGGAAAATTCATTAAATTCTCTAAGACAAAACTGAAGTCACCCTGCTAAGTACAATACCCATACAGATGTGCTATGAAAACAGACGTGCATGCAGACAAACCTAAACTGTTAACAAGATTGCCATTTCCCTGAGGATGTCTTGTTTTCAAATGACTTCCTAGGTTGTTAGGGGACTTTGGGGAGGGTAAAGGGACAAGATCCTGGATACATATGAGGCAAAAAATTCTATTAGTTTCTTCGACTCCTGTGGTTGTCATCACATAGCTGTTGTCCCAAAGAGGAAAATTTAAAGACTATCCAGTTACATTCTATAGGACTTAGACAACTTTAAGGGTAAATGGTTACCTAGGCCAGTTTTTCAGACTATATTCCTTGGAGTTTTCAAGTCCTAAGAAAGTCCTCTCCCTTTTGGGGAGAGGGAATGAGGGGGATCAATGGCAGCAGAGCTTGTGGGTTATTGGTTTTTACCATCTTTCACCCACTGCTTCCACCATGATTTATTTGTTGTATATGAATCATAAGATAATGTTTTTAAAAAACATAATTTCCCTGTTTAAAAATATTTTAAGCTATAGCTCCATGCTTAAGCCCGGAAAAGGCAATGGCACCCCACTCCAGTACTCTCGCCTGGAAAATCCCATGGATGGAGAAGCCTGGTAGGCTGCAGTCTATGGGGTCACTAAGAGTCGGACATGACTGAGCGACTTCCCTTTCAATTTTCACTTTCATGCATTGGAGAAGGAAATGGCAACACACTCCAGTGTTCTTGCCTGGGGAATCCCAGGAATGGGGGAGCCTGGTGGGCTGCCGTCTATGGGGTTGCACAGAGTTGAACACGACTAAAGTGACTTAGCAGCATAGCTCCATGGCAAATAAATGGGGGAAAAGTGGAAACAGTGATAGATTTGATTTTCTTGGGCTCCAAAATCACTGCCAACAATGACTGCAGCCATAAAAGTAAAAGATGATTCCTCCTTGAAAGAAAAGCTATGGCAAATCTAAACAGTGTATTAAAAAGCAGAGACATCACTGCCAAAAAAATCCATATAGTCAAAGCTATGGTATTTCCAATAGTCATGTATGGACGTGAGAGTTGGACCATAAAGAAGGCTGAGTGCCAAAGAATTGATGCCTTCGGAATCCAGATTGGAAAAGAAGTAAAACCCTCACTGTTGCACATGGCATGATCCTCTATATAGAAACCCTAAAGATACCACCAGAAAATTACTAGAGTTAATCAATGAATATAGTAAAGTTGCAGGATATAAAATTAGCACAGAGAAATCCTTTGAATTCCTATACACCAACAATGAAAAAACAGAAAGAGAAATTAAGGAAACAATCCCATTCACCATTGTGATGAAAATAATAAAATACATAGGAATAAATCTACCTAAGGAAACAAAAGACCTATATATAGAAAACTATAAAACACTGATGAAAGAAATCAAAGATGACACAACTAGATGGAGAAATATACCATGTCCATGGATCAGCAGAATCAATATAGTGAAAATGAGTATAATACCCAAAGCAATCTATAGATTCAATGCAATCCCTATCAAGCTACCAATGGTATTTTTCACAGAACTAGAACAAGTAATTTCATAATTTGTATGGAAATTAAAAAAAAAAAACTTGAATAGCCAATGCAGTCTTGAGAAAGAAGAATGAACTCTAGGAATCAACCTGCCTGACTTCAGACTACACTACAAAGCTATAGGCATCAAGACTGTATGGTACTGGCACAAAGATAGAAATTTAGATCAATGAAACAAAATAGAAAGCCCAGAGATAAACTCATGCACCTATGGGCACCTTATCTTTGACAAAGAAGGCAAGAATATACAATGGAAAAAGGACAATCACTTTAATAAGTGGTACTGGGAACACTGGTCAACCACGGGTAAAATAATGAAACTAGAACACTTTCAAACACCATACACAAAAATAAACTCAAAATGAATTGAAGATCTAAAAGTGAGACCAGAAACTATAAAACTCCAAGAGGAAGATATAGGCAAAACACACTCTGACATAAATCACAGCAGGATCCTCTATGACCCACCTCCCAGAGTAATGGAAATAAAAGCAAAAACAAACAAATGGGACCTAATTAAGCTTAAAAGCACAACAAAAGAAACTATAGCAATGTGAAAAGATAGCCTTCAGAATGGGAGAAAATAATAGCAAACAAAGCAACTGATGAAGAATTAATCTCAAAAATATACAAGCAGCTCCTGCAGCTCAATACCAGAAAAATCAACTACCCAAGCAAAAAATGGGCCAAAGAACTAAACAGACATTTCTCCAAAGAAGACATGCAGATGGCTAACAACACACATGAAAAGATGCTCAACAACACACAATATCAGAGAAATGCAAATCAAAACCACAATGAGGTTCCATTTCATGCCAGTCAGAATCAGTTCACCTCAGCTCAGTTCAGTTGCTCAGTCATGTGCAACTCTTTGTGACCCCATGGACTGCAACACGCCAGGCCTCCCTGTCCATTGCCAACTCCTGGAGTTTACTCAAACTCATGTCCATTGAGTTGGTTATGCCATACAGCCATCTCATCCTGTCATCTCTTTCTCCTCCCACCTTCAATCTTTCCCAGCATCAGGGTCTTTTCCAATTAGTCAGTTCTTCACATCAGGTGGCCAAAGTACTAGAGTTTCAGCTTCAGCATCAGTCCTTTCAATGAATATTCAAGACTGATTCCCTTTAGGATGGACTGGTTGGATCTCCTTGCTGTACAAGGGACTCTCAAGAGTCTTCTTCAACACCACAGTTCAAAAGCATCAATTCTTCAGCACTCAGCTTTCTTTATAGTCCAACTCTCACATCCATATATGACCACTGGAAAAACCATAGCTTTCACTACAAGGACCTTTGTGGCAAAGTAATGTCTCTGCTTCCTAACATACTGTCTAGCTTGGTCATAGCTTTCTTTTCAAGGAGCAAGCATCTTTTAATTTCATAGCTGCAGTCACCATCTGCAGTGATCTGGGAGCCCAAAAGAATAAAAAGACTGTTATTGTTTCCACTGTTTCCCCATCTATTTGCCATGAAGTGATGGGACCAGACACCATGATCTTCGGTTTTTGAATGTTGACTTTTAAGCCATATTTTTCATTCTCTTCTTTCACTTTCATTAACAGGCTCTTTAGTTCCTCTTTACTTTCTGCCATAAGGGTGGTGTCATCTGCATATCTGAGGTTATTGATATTTCTCCAGGCAGTCTTGATTCCAGATTGTGCTTCATCCATCCCAGCATTTCTCATGATGTTCTCTGCATATAAGTTAAATAAGCAGGATGACAATATACAGCTTTGATATACTCCTTTCCCTATTTGGAACCAGTCTGTTGTTCCATGTTCAGCTCTAATTGCTGCTTCCCAACCTGCATACAGATTTCTCAAGAAGCAGGTCAGGTGGTCTGGTATTCCCATCTCTCTCAGAATTTCCCACAGTTTATTGTGATCCACACAGTCAAAGGCTTTGGCATAGTCAATAAAGCAGCAATAGATGTTTTTCTGGAACTCTCTTCTTTTTCCCATGATCTAGTGATGTTGGCAATTTGATCTTGGGTTCCTCTGCCTTTTGTAAAGCCAATTTGAATATCTGGAAGTTCACGGTTCATGTACTATTGAAGCCTGGCTGGAGAACTTTGAGCATTACCTTACTAGCATGTGAGATGATTGCAATTGAGTGGTAGTTTGAGCATTTTTTGGCATTGACTTTCTTTGAGATTAGAATAAAAACTGACTTTTCCAGTCCTGTGACCACTGCTGAGTTTTCCAAATTTGCTGGCATGTTGAGAGCAGCACTTTCACAACGTCATCTTTCAGGATTTGAAATGGCTCAACTGGAATGCCATCACTTCCACAAGCTTTTTTGTAGTGATGTTTCCTAAGGCCCACTAGCATTCCAGGATGTCTGGCTCTAGGTTGGTGATCACACCATGGTGATTATCTGGCTCGTGACAATTTTTTTTTTTAATAGTTCTTCTGTGTATTCTTGCCACCTCTTCTTAATATCTTCTGCTTCTGTTAGGTCCATACCATTTCTGTCCTTTATTGTGCCTATCCTTGCAGGAAATGTTCCCTTGGTATCTCTAATGTTCTTGAAGAGATCTCTAGACTTCCTCATTCTATAATTTTCCTCTATTTCTTTGCACTGATCACTGAGGAAGGCTTTCTTATCTCACCTTGCTATTCTTTGGAACTCTGCATTCAAATGGCTGCTATCAAAATGACTACAAACAATAAATGCTAGAGAGGGAGTGGAGAAAAGGGAACCCTCTTACACTGTTGGTGGGAATGCAAAATAATATAACCGCTATGGAGAACAATGCAGAGATTCCTTTAAAAACTGGAAATAGAACTGCCATAAGACCTATCAATCTCACTGCTGAGCATACACACCGAGGAAACCAGAACTGAAAAAGACATGTGTACCCCAATGTTTATCTCAGCACCGTTTACAATAGCTAGGACAGGGATGTAACCTAGTGTCCATCAGCAGACAAATGGATAAGAAATTTGTGATACATATACACAATGGAATATTACTCAGCTATTAAAAAGAAAGCATTTGAGTCAGTTCTTATGAAGTGGATGAAACTGGAGCCTACTAAACAGAGTGAAGTGAGTCAGAAAGAGAAATATCAACACAGTATATTAACACATATATATGAAATTTAGAAAGATGTAATGATGACCCTATATGTGAGACATCAAAAGAAACACAGATATAAAGAACAGACTTTTGGACTCTGTGGGAGAAGGCAAGGGTGGGATGATTTGAGAGAATAGCATTGAAACGTGTATATTACCATATGTGAAATAGATTGCCAGTCCAGGTCTGATGCATGAGATAGGGTGCTCAGGGCTGGTGCACTGGGATGACCCAGAGGGATGGGATGGGGAGGGAAGTGGGAAAGGGTTTTGGGACAGGGGACATATGTATACCCATGGCTGATTGGGTGTGTATGTCAATGTATGGCAAAAACTGCCACAACACTGTAAAGTAATTAGCCTCCTATTAAAATAAATAAATCAATTTTTTTTTTAAAGAATTGATGTCTTTGAATTTTGGTACCAGAGAAGACTCTTGAGAGTCCCTTGGACACCAAGGAGATCAAACCAGTCAATATTAAAGGAAATCAACCCTAAATTCATTGGAAGAACTGATGCTGAACCTCCAATACTTGTCCACCTGATGTGAAGAGCTGACTCATTTGAACAAGACCCTTATGCTGGGAAAGACTGAAGGCAAAAGGAGAAGGGAGAGTAGAGGATGAAATGGCTAGATAGATTCACTAACTCAATGAATGTGAATCTGAGCAAACTCTGGGAGATAGTAAAGGGCAGGGAAGCCAGGCGTTCTGCAATCCATGGGATTGCAAAGAGTTGGACATAACTTAGCAACTGAACAACAACAAAAATAGGCAGTATCAGTTCAGTTCAGTTTAGTCGCTCATTGTGTCCGACTCTTTGCGGCCCCATGAATCGCAGCAAACCAGACCTCCCTGTCTATCACCAGCTCCTAGAGTTCACTCAGACTCATGTCCATCAAGTCAGTGATGCCATCCAGCCATCTCATCCTCTGTCGTCCCCTTCTCCTCCTGCCCCCAGTCCTTCCCAGCATCAAAGTCTTTTCCAATGAGTCAACTCTTCGCATGAGGTGGCCAAAGTACTGGAGTTTCAGCTTTAGCATCATTCCTTCCAAAGAAATCCCAGGGTTGATCTCCTTTAGAATGGACTGGTTGGATCTTGCAGTCCAAGGGACTCTCAAGAGTCTTCTGCAACACCACAGTTCAGAAGCATCAATTCTTTACACTCAGCCTTCTTCACAGTCCAACTCTCACATCATAATAGCAAATACAAAGGTAGACTCAAAAAAAGTAAATAAATAAATAAAGGTGGACCCTACCACCAGATTGGCTGGTTTCAATCTGCCCTTCATCATGTGCTGGCTGTGTGATTATGCCAAGCCATCCACCTATGCCCCAGATTAGATTCTCTTACATAAGGACTTTGTTCTTACTTTTTCTCTCTCCTGTTTCATCATTTTTTTTTCCTTAATTGAATTATCCTACCAGCATGTAAATATCTTTTCAAAACAAAAAAAAATGATCTTTTGATCACCTTTCTACCTGCTGTTACTTTCTCTCCTCTCTTCTTTTTTAATTTTTTAAATAAATTTATTTATTCTAATTGGAGGTTAATTACTTTACAATATTTGGGAGAATGTATAATGTCATATACAAAACAAGTCCTCTCTTCTTTTTACAACAAAATCCTTCAAAAGAATAGTTCATCCTACTCTTTCCACTTCTTTATGCCCCCATGACCTGTGAATCTACTCTAAAAATAGTGCTGTTGCCAAAGTCACTGACTTCATGCTTCAACTTTATTGGACAATTCTCAGTCTACTTTGTTTCATCTGTGTGTGTGTGTGTGTGTGTGTGTGTTATTCACTCAGTCGTGTCCAACTCTTTGCAACCCCATGGACTGTAGTCCTCCAGTCTCCTTCATCCATGGAATTCTGCAGACAAGAATACTGGAGTGGGTAGTCCCTTCTCCAGGGTATCTTCTCAACCCAGGGATCCTAGCCGGGTCTCCTGCACTGCAGGCATATTCTTTACCATCTGAGCCACCAGGGAAGTCCTTTGTTTTATCTATTAGTAGCGACTAACACAGTTCAGTATGCTGGGTTTATGCAGACTTTTAATCCACCACACCACCTTTTCCTCTTCACTTCTGACCCCACAGACTGTTGTTTCAGCCCCTTCACAATCCCCACTTCTTCTGGAGCACTAATATTTCAGTGCTCCAAGCCTCACTCCAGATATCTTTTTCTTTTCTGTCTACAAACACATAAAAGTAAGCTCACTCAGTCCTATATCTATATTAATATCTCTCTTATATATCTCTAGCTTCCAAACTCTCCTCTGATCAATAGACTTACATATCTACTTGTCCACTTGATGTCTCTACTTGAATATGTAACTCTGCATCTACACCTTTATACCTCCAAAACTGAACTGTCTTCCTCCTCCAGACATGTTCTTTCCAAAGCTTTCCCCATCACAGGTAGCATCAAGTGGCTCAGGCAAAAAACCTTGAGTCGGCCCTGATTTTGTTTCTTCTTCTTTCGCTCTCCTGATCACATATAATCCAGTAGTAAATTTCATTGACTTGACCTTCAAAATATATCTTGGAACTAACTACATCTCACTGTCTTCATTGTTACCATTTGGTCCCAACTGTTCTATTTTATTGTTGCAACAACTTCCAGATCTCTTTTCCACTTTGATTCTTCTAAACACACCAATGAGTTCCAAATCACAGAGAGAACAACACACAGGCTTTATTGTGGTCTTCACAGTCCTCCCTGACTGAAGCTACAAATTCATCTCCTCTTTAACCTCTGCGCCCTCGGTAAGGCTCCAGGGAACATGGTCTGCTGTTGCACAGCTCATTAGCTCACTTCCAAAGAAGGCTGACTGTCACTCAGAGGAGGCAAACTCATCATCACAGAGACCCAAACAAAGGAATAAACATGTCTTCTCTGGGTCCTGACAGAATGCAACAGCTTAACCCTCAGCTTGGTAAATGCCACAGCTCCAGCTGTGATCAGCTCAATCTTGAAGGCAGTTTGAGTGACTTTCAGGGATGGTTCTGGGCAACTGCCAGCTGGAGGACCAAGATGTTGCTTGAAAGAGTGACTTTTCTGGGGACTCCCCTAGTGGTGTGATTAAGACTCCAGGCTTCCACTGCAGGGGGACACATGTTCAATCCCTGGCCAGAGAACTAAGATCCTACAAGTCTTATGGTATGACCAAAAAATTTAAAAATAAAATTTTAAATTAAATAAAAAAGAATGACACTTAGGGAGAGTGATTATCAAGATGCTCTTTCTCTTCGTCATCTCTTACATTTTCTTCTACTTTGTGGTTTTACAAAGCATTGCCATACACGTTGTTTCGCTTACTCCTCACAAGCAGTCTGTGCATTTAAGCCTTTTCCTACAGCTGAGGCCTGTGGAAAGCAGTCTCATGGTTAGAAAAGGTGATCCCTAGAATGGTTTAGGTTTTGGGGCCATCCCAATTTACCACCTTGTCTTCCAGATCACAGTTTGCTTATTCCCATCTCATCTGGGTCTTTGTGAGCTCAAGCTAACTGACTTGTAGGTGCTTCCCTGGCAGCTCAATGGTAAAGAATCCACCTGCCAATGTAGGAGACATGATTTTTATCCCTGGTCCGAAAAGATCCCACATGCCATGTGGGAGCAATTAAGCCCATACACCACGATTTTGAGCTTGTGCTCTAGAGTTTAGGAACCACAACTACTGAAGCCTTTGTGCCCTAGAGCCCATGCTCCTCAACAACAGAAGACTCTGCAATGAAAAGCCTACATACCAGCAACTAGAGAGTAGCCCCCACTCACCAGAACAGAGAAAAGCCCATGCAGTAACAAAGACCCAGCACAGCCTAAATAAATAAACAAATTACTTTAGAAATATATTGTTAGCAAAAAACACAACTGACTTGAATGGGGTGGGGAGGAGGGATGGATTGGGGGTTTGAGGTTAGCAGATACAAACTATTATACATAGAATGGATAAACAAGGTCCTGCTATAGAGCATAGGGAACTGTATTCAATATCTTGTGATAAACCTTAAAGGGAAATAATGTGAAAAAGAAGATACATATATATGCATAACTCAATCACTTTGCTATACAGCAGAAATTAACATATTATAAATCATAAAATAAAATCCATAAAATAAATTTTAAAAATAATTTTCTTAAATGGTAGTTAATTTGAAGTTGAGCCTCAAGACTCCTCCCACTTGACTTAAGCCATAGGCCACCTAGGATTTTACTGGAGTCCTCAGTTCTGACCACTAAGACCCCAATGATGTTGGAGGTTTATCATATCTACTAACTTTTAAAAATATGAACTGATTATTTTGCAATCCTGAAGATATAGAGAACTTTAACGGTGATATTTGTTAATCTAATGATATCATATATCCATTTTCCATATATTTTCTTGCCAGTTCAGAGCATTCTGATGAAGTTAAGATGTCTGATGCTAAGGGACAGTCTTTGGCCATTAGAACAAATCAAGTTAGCTAACTACACTAATGGAAATAGAATTGTCTTAGTGCTTTATAATAAGTACTGGAGCTAGGAGGCCAAATTCAAGGTCATACTCAAATTCAGTTCCCTTGAAAAATCTTACTCAAATGGGCTCCTCCATCTTTGGGCATATGTGAATTTTTACCTCCATGTTTCCACTGAAAATCTTTCAGGGAAGAACTCAAGTCTGGCCAATCAATTCAAGTGAATTACTTTGGTGTTGAAACTCAGGAATCTAGTTAGCAATCATTAAATTAGAAAACAGTAGCAAAGAATCAGAGTGAATACATAGAGGAACTTGTAACTATCACAATATAAATTAAAAGAAGTTTCAATTCCACCAATCTCAAGTTGGCATCTTGAGGGTGAAATTGAATTATACAAGAGTTAGCTTGACTTGAACATGAATTATCCACCACACTTCTAAGCAGCTGTTAGTTACTATTATTTATACCAAAAAGTAAAAGAAATTGAGAGGTAAGGGGTCTAACACACAGCCACATGGAAGATGGAGAGAGCTTAGAATCAGCATCCCAGCCAACTAAACTGTGATTATGAAATCAATCTGCCAAATGATGCAAAATGTAATTGAATAAATGCCTATGCAGATGGCACTGTGCATTTAGTAGGCACTCAATAGATTTCATGGAATGAGTGAAAATAAAACACAGAACAAATATAAGTTTTACTAGGACTCCTAATCACACATGCCATACTCTGGCCTTGTGTTGTGCTGTGCTTAGTCACTCAGTCATGTCCAACTCCTTGCCAACCCATGGACTGCAGCATACTAGGCTCCTCTGTCCATGGGATTGTCCAGGTAGGAATACTGGAGTGGGTTGCCAACCCAGAGATCAAACCCAGGTCTCCCACATTGCAGGTGGATTTTTTATGATCTGAGCCACCAGGGAAGCCCTAGAAAAAAGTGTTAGAATCATTACACACAGGAAAAACCTAGAGAAACCTGTCCTATATCTAATGTCAGCTCTGTTCCCCACTCCACCAACACACAAGATCACATTGCCCATCAGTGCAAGCAGATTGCCTTCTGCCCAGCTGCTGAGTGATACACAAGGATACTTACATGAGTTTTCCTGATGGAATGCTAAGGGCTGGCTATTGCTATCTCCACGACTATGGAGAAGTAGGAGAAAGTTCACAGATCACCAGGAAAAACATACTTAGATACTTGAAACATAGGTACTGTAAACATACTGTGTCTTTCTTTATAATGATTAGTTTGGTTTTTGCTATATTTTGAGAGGTGCCTTAAACTATATGGTTTTTCATATGAGTTATGCAAAAATAAGTTCCTGGAGGGACAGATAAAAATAATATATTTCATATGAATTTCTCCTGGGGATCTTTGGTGCCAGCACATGCTGCTGCTACTGCTAAGTGGCTTCAGTCGTGTCTGACTCTGTGCAACCCCATTGACGGCAGCCCACCACGCTCCGCCATCCCTGGGATTCTCCAGGCAAGAACACTGGAGTGGGTTACCATTTCCTTCTCCAATGCAGGAAAGTGAAAGTGAAGTCGCTCATTGTGTCCGACTCTTCACAACCCCATGTACTGCAACCTACCAGGCTCCTCCATCCATGGGATTTTCCAGACAAGAATAGTGGAGTGGGGTGCTATCGCCTTCTCCAGCCAGCACATGCTAGATGCCCATAAATACTCTTTGAATTTTTGGTCCATCCATCCAATGACATTGTATTTTTTTAATATTTATTTTTACTTATTTATTTATTTGGCTGAGCAGGGTCTTAGTTGCTACACTTGGGATTTTGATCTTTGCTGTGGCATGTGGGATGTTTAGCTGCCCCATGTGACCTCTTACCTGTAGCCTGTGAGATCTAGTTCCCTGATCAGGGATCAAATCCAAGACCCCTGCATTGGAAACTTGAAGTCTTAGACACTGGACCACCACCAAAGTCCCCAGATGACATTATTTAACCCAACATTTTGGATATTTTCCTTTGGCCATTTATCTGATAGTATACGAGGTCTTATATTTTGTCCTCTTTTACATAAAGAATGATCCCTTGCAACTTCTACCTCATAATGTGGAATGATGGTAATTTCTTCAAGCAGGATTGGGGTACTTAATCAATAATAACCTTTCTTGAAAAGAAAATTACCTTACTTTGTGATAGGGTGATCATCATAACCTAAAATAAAAGAAGATATAGGCCTCTGGAAAACTAAAAAAAGGTCAGTAAAACCATGGGGAGAAACATTCTGCTTGTTCCTCCCTGACCAGAGACTTCTGAGTCTACCTACTAATCATCTGTGTTCTAGTGAATATTTTATAATGAAAATTTCTCATTAGCTTAATGTGGGAGCCACCTGATTCCAAACCAAAAAAAAAAAAAAAAAAAGAAAAATTAATTTAGAGATTAGCCAGAGGTCTTTTTGTTACTGGGTGCTTTATTGGGAGATTTCTGGGGACCTTTTATATCTGTCTTTACAGTTTCATAATCAAATGAATTGCTGTTGATCATTTCAGAGGTATTGGGGGTGAACTTGAGGCAAACATCCAGAATAAGCAAATACAGCATGGGCAGTCTGAGAATGTGAGTGGAGCAGGGGGACTTTTTGCAAAATCACAGAGGCCTTTTCAGCGGTTATTAAGCACTGTATGCTCTTCTCAAATCTAGTGTAGTGAAGATTAATTTAGTGGGGATTTATCAACTCTTCAAGGAAAGCCAAAATAATTTCAGAAATATGCTGTCTTTAAGACTCTTTCACTAAGTTAGTGTTTCAAGACTGTCCTTCAGGAGAATGGGGAGCAGACTAGGGGTTTAGGATTTCTGCTAAAGGACAAATTGAACCCAAGCGCAGATGGCTGAAGTCCACAAAGAAAGCCTGTCTATTTTTAATCAGACAGCTAGGATCCGAGGAGTCTATGACTCTGCTTCTATTTGTGGAAATGGACAGCATCAGAAAAAGAGTGTATGGGACTTTGCTGTCCTGCTCATGTTACACCCTGACAGTAAAGGGGCTGCCTGGTATGTTTGGGCCCCAGCTCCTTCATCCCCTATTCTGTGATTGTCTTCCCTAACCCTGAGACTTTCTCTCCCCAGGCCGCAGCTGCAGAGAAAGGGCTCAAATGCCAGAGTCACCGTGAGGAAGCAAGCGAGATAATGTGTGTAACAGTGTTTTGTAAAACCACAAAGTAGAAGAAAATGCAAGAGATGACAAAGTGGAAGAGCATCTTGATTACTCTCCAGAAAAGTCATTCTTTCATGCAACCTCTTGGCCCTCCAACTGGGGACTGCCCAGAACAATCCCTGAAAGTCATTTGATCGGCCTTCAAAACTGAGCTGGTCACGGTTGTAGCTGTGGCATTTACCAGGCTGAGAATTAAGCTGCCTCATTCTGTCAGGGCCCAGAGGGGACATATTTATTCCTTTGTTTGGCTTTTGATGATGATGAGTGTACATCCTCTGAGTGAGGGTCAACAGAGCATGTGAGCTGGGGCCTCACCAAAGCACTGTAGAATCAAAGCTGTGTCCAGTCCCAGGAGTAGAAATGGTTGAGACTCTGACCTACTGGGAAAGCTTCCAGCAAAGCTAATGGCATTGGATCCCTGTGCTTCCTCTGCTCTTCCAATCACAGTTGCCATCTTGCAGTTCCAACAACTCTGCCTTGTGAAAAATAGCTACCCAGCCCCACTCAGGAGGGAGACTCTATTACTCAGAACCGCCACATCAGGCTGCAGTGAAAGTACCGAAGAAAACATTTTAGTTCTGTGTTATCCAAGTACATACATATAGACACAATATAGAAATGTACACGTGCTGGTGACAAGTTCCTGGGCCTCTGTTTGCAAATGACAGAAACTGCCTCTAAAGTCCTTGGGAAAGGCCTGTTGTAAATACAGAACATTTTTATTATTGCATCACTGCGAACAGTGTTATCACTTTCTTCTCTTCAATACATCTAACTTCACACAGAGGATAAGGCTATTTGCCAGATTGGATGCCACTGTTGGTGACAGGCTAGGGAAAGAAGCGGGGTTAGATGCAGACTGACAGTTTCGTAACTTTGATTTCTAATTTTATGTATTTATTTCTTTGAAAGAAAAGAGGGAGAGAGGGAATACTCACAGCCATGAAATCATTAAAACCAATTCCCTTTCTCTCCCCAACTCTCCCTCTTCCTGAGTATGTGTGTGAAACAATCTTTGCAGCTACAGAGCCATCCGATAGTATTGATCCAGGTGTGGAAATTGGTATTGACTGCTGCTGCTGCTCCATGCACTTCCCCAGCTTTTAAAGATACAGCATATAGGTGATTTCACTTTGCACATGACAGAGCTCTGGAGACCTGGGCTGAAATAAGCTAAATAATACAAATTAAAGATCAGGTTTTGTATCTTGCTCCCCCACTTAAACAAAAGAAAGCCCAAAAAGCTTCCAAAGAGATGGTGATAAAAATGAAAGTTCAATACCACTTTCTAAGGTGAGTAATGGACAATTTGTGTGCCCTTTATTTTTAAAGTGACCGTTGGTAAATGTCTTAATACAGCCTCAATATTGTTAAAATCCTTAGAGGATCTAGATGCTTAAAGGAAGTGTGGTCTGCCAGTCAGAGGTGCTGAAGTAGTGCTCTCACTGCCTTAAAATACTACCACAAATTTAGTGGCATAAAAAACACAAATTTATCATCCTATAGCCATGTAGGTCAGATGTCCAAGAGCAAGTGTCAACAGTCTTGGCTCCTTTCTAGAGGCTCTAAATGAGAGCCTCTCATAACTTTATGCTCGTTCAGGTTGTTGACAGAATTCAGTGCTTTGTGGCTGTAGGACTGAGGTCCCAGCTTTGAGAAGCCATATATATTCCTTGTCTCATGGCTCTTTATCATCGCCAAGGTCAACAGGTCAAATCCGTCTCCTGGGGCAACACTGTTTTGTATTTTGTCTTTCATTTTTAAGGACTCATGTGATTAGATTGGGCTGACCAGAAGAATCCAGAATAATTTCCTTTTCTTATAGTCCTTCACCTTGATTGGGCCCTGAAAGTCCCTTTTGCCAAGTAAGGGAACATATTCACGGGTTCTGGGAATTAGAACACAGACATACTTGAGGAGCCATTATTCTACATAGCACAGATGTCATGATTCTATGCTGCTCTCAGTATCTTTCAGAAGAGGCTAACAGAAACTAAAAAGAAAAAACTAGCATTGCCTTTCTAATACTGGACCACGTTATACCTGCATTGTGTGTGAGCTCTTTCACGACGGATGCATACTCACACAAGGCGTAGAACTGCCCAGCCATGTGTAGTGCCATGTTCGAGCATCAAACTTGTCTTGAAAAGGCTAAACTATTGAAAAAAGAGTTACTGTATCTACTAGCTAGACTTTCGAATAGCACAGTAAACACAGCATAATCTAATAATAACTTTTCCAGAAAGTTTAGAGGATAGATAAACATGGGTAAGGCAATTACCATACAAGGCACAAGAGCACGGCCACTGTGGTCTGTACAAGAGAGTCAGCGACCAGAGCAACTAGCAGTGAGGACGTGTGTAACTGCCGCCCAGCACCTCCTACAGAGGCAGATACTTCCAGTCCTGTTTTATAGGTTGCTAAATGAAATTCAGAACTGAGACCATCTGTCATTCAGCCTCACGGTGGCAGATGGGAGCATGATGCTGGGTGTCAAGAGCCCCAAGTCTAGTCTTGCTCATATGTTGAGTACTGCTCCCCACAGGATGTCATGTAACCTAAGTAGAGATTTTCCACTTGCCCATATTTATTTAGATACTCCTGAGGTCTTCCTGTGTTCTATGGGGAAACCATGATGCCTTCGCCTCTGCTGTACTATTATCACAGCCCAAGGCAAGTTTATTTCAGTCTTGCTTATGTCCTCGGACAAATCCATCATCTGTTTTTAGCCCATTGCAGGGTAAAGGCCCCATGGCCGAGAGTCTTCTGTCAGCCTGAATGGCTAATTGAGACCTACCGTGCGCTGAGCTGATGCAGATGGCCATGAACACAACAGTTAGGCAAGGAGGGAAGGCAAGGCATTATGAATATTTAATGAGGTAAAAGTAAATATTAATGAAACAATTGTACCTTTAAATGGTTAAATTACTTTCCATGCTCCAGTTCGTTTTTATCTCATGGTGCACATGCACACACTCACACACATATTATATGTTTCATCTGTGCCAGTGATTTCCAATTCGATCCTTTGAAGGTGAGAATCTCCCTTTTGCTAGATATAAGCCTTCCTGAATTCATTCCCAAAGTTGAAAAAGCACGATTCTGCCCTAAAATATAAAGTTCACAACTTGCTGGAATTCCATGACATGCCTGAGTCTTGTCTACTCTGATTTCATGGCACAAAGCCATGCATGCCATCGGGAGACAGGAAACCTTACTTGAGCTCATGTGTGGTAATTGCTTTATTCTGCATGAACTCATTCTAATTCCCCCTCCTTCTCAAAATAAGAGAGAACTTTAATTTTGCAATTTTAATGACCGCATTATTTAGCCCTCTGCTATTACCAGGTAAGCTGTCTGAGATTTCTTCAAATACATAGCTTCCTTTGATTATATCCCTCTGTGTTAATTTTCAACAAGACATCAATGAGTTTTCTACTTTTATTTTATCTCCCTTGGCGCTGACTTTCCCTCTTAACATTTTAGAAAGTTTATTCACTCCAAATTGTATCTCCTTAGACTTGTTTTGTCTGTTATCTTCTATTTCCCATTGCAGAATTTAGTCTTCTTTCTTTAATGGTCTCTCTTTTGCCTGAATTTCATAATTCATCTTTTAATCACTGCATTTCAGATAGATCTCTTTTATGCTTCTTTGTTTAGTCTTCTGTGTTGAATGGAGGAATCTCCCCTTAATGTTACTGAGATGTCCAAGAATCTCTTACCCTGCTTCTGGTCTGTAACCTCTTGGTTCCCTCCCTATCACTGATGACCACAAGAGTCTTTCTCCACCTTTTGAATGCATTGCTCTTTCATCTAAAAATAATTTCCTAATTTCCTTCTTATCATCAAGTGATTTAATGGCTTCCCAATCATTTTTCTGTCCACTCTTTCTAGCTCTTTTGTTATTGACCACATTCTGTGCTCCAGCAGTGATGAGTAATGGAATAATAGAGGTAAAAAACTCTTTTTCATAGGCAAATTCAATCTATTTCAATGTTTAATGAATCTTTGAACCTTCTCTGCAAGCAAAGAATTTTCTCTTAATTCCATAATCACATTTTATAGGCCATCTAAATTTTACACCAATCTTATTAACAAAATGTCATGTATATGTCACATATACATATGTATGTATGTATGTATACATATTCAATATACATTAGGTGATAGGTGAAGTCACTCAGTTGTGTCCGACTCTTTGCGACCCCATGGACTGTAGCCTACCTGGCTCCTCTGTCCATGGGATTCTCCAGGCAAGAATACTGGAGTGGGTTGCCATTTCCTTCTCCAGGGGATCTTCCTAACCCAGGGATCGAACCCAGGTCCTCCTGCGTTGGAGGCAGACGCTTTAACCTCTGAGAGTAATAAAACAGTTATTCCAATTTGAGTCCTAGTAAAGAAAAGCATTGCAACCATTCACATGTTTACAAGCAGCATTCTAGAAGATGGGAAGACATGGAGAGAAAGCTCCTAACTTGTTTTCCTGTTATGCAATAAAAGCACAAGACTTGGTCCCAGTCTCTCACTTTGCCCTTGGTCCTCCCCACTACCTGCGCCCCTAGTGGCCATCACGGCCCACATCCTTCACCCAAACTGAGTCTATAACATAAAATAGAAAGTGAACTGGCTACTAATAATTGTTTGGCCTCAGATAAGTCACTTGAATTTTCTGAATCTCATTTTCCTCATCTATGAAAATAAAAGGGTGAGTTCAGGGATTTTAAAAGCTAGAAAACTTTCTTCAAACAAACACACAGACACCTCTTCTATAAAACTGATGAACTCTGGCAAAAACCAGAGAGCACCATGTGTCTCAGAGCTTCCTCACCAACATGCTGAGCTACCGCTGGGGCTCTGAGCAAAAACTGCTGGACCAGACAAAAACTGAAAAACAAGTTTGAAATTCTGCATTTCTACAAAAGCAATGAAGCTTGGAAATAACGACATACACACACTTACAGGCACAGTTCACATTATAGATAGAACCTGTGGCAAGTCATTTCTAAAATAAAGCCCACGTTTCCTATTGAATAGCATTCCATTTCAGAATTGTTTTCTCTTCGACTCTGATCTCCCTTTGGTGACAGCAGCTAACATTTCCCTATTTTGCTGTTCTATCTCTCATTTCCTCCCTGTAAATATCATTGCCCAACACCTACTCACTGCCACACCCTGTGCCCCATGCTTTTATATCACGTTCTTCTCACATTGTTCATTTGCTCTTAAAGGGGAAATTACACTTGATTTTCATTGCAGGAGGAAAACTGCTTGATGAATTGAACCCTGGATCCATCGTTTAATAAAGTAAAAGATTTAATTTTTGCAAAAGCACAATAAGACTATTTCCTAAAGTATCTATTTGGTCAGTGTGAATGTAAAGAGTATCAAATTTGTACTTTGCAATAGTTTCAAAGTTTTTTGCATTAAGAATGAGTCGAAGGAATGTCTATCGTGTCATCCTCATTTCTTCTGCCCCGTCTTTTAGATAGGATAAAATCATTCCTTTGACTTGGTTTAGTCATTTATTACCTGGATGAAACAAGAACTCCCAGGTCCTGAAGAAGGTGGTCCAAAGGTCACTATAACACAGTCCCTGACTTCAGTGAGCTCCCAATCCTTGTACAAGACACATAAGTGTCTAATTATTGTGAAGTATCATGAATACAAGAATAGTGGTGTGAACAAACCTACTAGGGAAACAGAGGAGGCAGAAATTCATTTTCTCTTGCAAAGAAAAGGTAAGACCCAGGGAAGTTTCCTGGAGGAATGACATTTGAATCTAGAAAGATGGGTAGTATTTCACCAGCAAGCTCTTGACAAAAGGAACAGTCTGCACAGAGGCAGAAGCTCAAAAAACAGGGCATGATTATTGATGAAGACCTGGGGTCAAGCACAAAGTACATGGTACGTAGCCATGGACAATGAGGAAAAAACTGCTATGAGTGGATTGGGAAAATATATCTTACCTTATTCTACTTTACACCCAATAAGAAAGATTTTTAATCAAGGAAATGGCATAATCAGATCTGTATTTTCAATAGTCCTGATATGAGACATTTCAGAGGTGAAATTTATAGATTCTTGTGATGTATTGGAGCCATGAGGAAGAGAAGGTGATCAAAGAAAATGCTAGTGTGCTAGGTTGGATGACTGGATAGATGGTGACACCATCAGAGACTAAGGGAAAAATGGAGAAGCAATTTTTATACGTAATTGTGGGTAGTTTGTCTTTTAATATATCTTTTGGAATGCCTATTAATATATACAAATTATAATATATAATTTATAGTATATTTTTATGTTATTTGTCTTGTATAATTTTGTGTATATATTGTAGGTATTTCTAAAGACATATTAAAAGGCAAACTCTATTTAATTTTTACATTTTTATACATTTATTAATTTAATATAAGTTTATATGTTATATAATAAATTATATTAATATATATTATATATCACATAAAAATATACTCATATTCAGATGTGCTGAAGTTCCTGTTCATACTTGCTGGATATATTTTAACAGAGTCAGTTGCTCAGTCGTGTTCAACTCTTTGGCTATCCCATGGACTATGGCCTACCAGGCTCCCCCGTCCATGGGATTTCCAGGCAAGAGTACTGGAGTGGGTTGCCATTTCCTTTCCCAGGGGATCTTTTCAACCCAGATATCAAACTCGAGTCTTCCACATTACAAGCAGACGCTTTACCATCTGAGCCACAGAATCAAGCAGTGCTCAAACAAAGTGAGATTAGACTTAATAGGAAGAAGTCATTCACAGGTGTTAACAGTAGAGCTGGTCATGGTGTAAACTACATGGGAATTCAGAGCTTGGTAAACCGGACCAAGGTGCATGAAAGAGATCAAGCTACAGGACTCAGCCGCTTTAAACTTCCCCTGTATAGGACCAGGATTAACCAAGGAATCTGGGACTGCAAATAGTAAGTCAGATAGCATTGACCTAGGAAGGAGAAGAAGGAGCAGGGCCATGTCAGGGACTGGGAGAGAGAATGAGAAATCATACCTATTTTATATGATAGTTTTGAGAATTAAAGGAGATAATTAAGGAGCTTGGCATCTACATATATACAGAACTTAATCTTAGCCTTTTACATAAGCACTGTAGACCTCAAAAAATACACACTACAACAATTATCATGTTATTATTATTAAGTGGCATTAGTTCCTGTTATGTAGAAATTCATTTTATATAATTCCACAAAGAAATTATTCATTATACCACAATCCTATGAAACAACCCCCTGGCATATAACATATCAGAGTCCTAAGTGTCCTGTTTGTATCCACCATCTTATTCTTAGTGACACCAACTCCCCGTCTCTTGTATGTTATCATAGTTGGCATTCTGACACACATAAATTTTTTTATGGTTGCTCAAGAAGTAAGTAATTACTTATCTTCAAAAAATAATGTAGTGGAGAAAGATGGTAGTACTGACTCACCTTAGTAATCCTGTCCATTGCCTGATTCTCTCCCTGCTGTCTCTCTACTCATCTGCTTTCAACAAAGATCTTCTGAGGTGAAACTGATAAGGTGAATATGAAACTTCTCACATTTTAATAATACAGAAGGCATTAAATGTGATTTCTCTGACATCACAGGGGCTCAACTCTGTTCTGTAAATTCTGTTTAATTAAAGCCAGGCTTCTTTATTAGCTTTGCAAAAAGACTTCTGACAAAATGGCTACTTCTTAAAGTTCCAGCACCCAAATGAATAATATTCAGCTATCAAAATGTATGAACTGAAAAGAATTCATTATCTGATTATGATGCACATTTAACATTCCTATACATTTTGAGACAATTTGTTTATCCATAGGATTTCTGGTTTTACGAGCATTTAAGACAACAAGGTTTATGTGACATACAAGTGTTGTGCAGAGGAGTTTGCAAGAAAGCATCTTCCACGTTGAGAAACACCTCTATTTTATTCTCAGATATTAATCCCTCTCACTGCTTCATTTACTATAAAATTAGATACTTGGTCTCAAAATTTACTTCACAGGTTATTTTTAATTAAAATATCTAAATATCACCATACTTTGCCAAAACTCTGCCACTTTCAAACTGGTAAGAAAATCTGAAGAGGGTTCATTAAGCTTTGATTTTTCATAGGAGAAACTGTTAAATTTCACAATTGTTAAATTTTGCTTAAATTTGGGTGCTAAAAAAGTAAAATAGCCCTATAAATATGATCTATTAATAGTTAAAACAAAAAGACAAAAAATAAAATGAAATGATTCAAGACAAAGGAATCCATGCAATTAGAAAGTATTTTATTCCTGTATAGGTATTTTGGCAGAATAAAAAAAGTTCTGCCAGGACTTCCCTGGTGGTCCAGAAGTTAAGACTCTGCACTTCCAATGCAGATAGCATAGGTTTGATCCCTGGTCAGGGAACTAAAGGGGTCCCAGGTGGCTCACTGGTTAAAAAAATAAAATAAAAATCCTCCCATCAAGGCAGGAGACATATAGGAGATGCAAGTTTGATCCCTGGATTGGAGAAACCTCCTGGAAGAGGAAATAGCATCTCACTCCAGTATTCTTGCCTATAAAGTCCCATGGACAGAGGGGGCCTGGCAGGCTACAGCCCATGCGGCTGCAAAGAGTTGGATGTGACTGAGCATGTGCACATAGGGAACTAAGATCCCACATGCCAGGCACATGGCCAAATTTTTTTTTTAATTAAAAAAATTTTAAATAAATAAAATTTCTGTCAGTGAGCATTGCAAATATAGGCATTAACATAGATAGAGAAATTTACATACAAATGTATATATGAATGGCATCATAAAGATACCTGCATTCATACACACATTTGCACACACAAAAGTATAAATAAGGACTTGGACTCACCTGTTTCAACATACATTTCTAAATGTCTTACTGTTCTAAAATATTGCTGATAAAATTATGCAAGTAAAAAGAATTATAGACAAATACATTTTATTCTGAAATATACCATAATATTAGACAACAGAATGATAAAAATCAACATTTTTATCACTTTGCAGAATAAGGTCTCATCAAAGCTCACCAAAGATTATGGCTGTTATCTATTACTGTTCTCCCCTTTTAGAGCTGGGAACAGATGTACAGAAATCATATGACATCTTACAGACTACATCAGCCTCCAGCTGTATTATTCAATACTCTGTCTAATAACTGAAAGAATAGATGCTTGGAACTACTTTCTCCCCTCTCTTCTTGTTTTGTTTTGTTTTGTTTTGTTTTTTAACCCCCCTCTCTACTACTGAAGAGAGCAAGCAATGCCTTCATTTCTAGTACCATAACTGGGATCATCTGCCAAGAAGACATTACGGTTCACAGAAGAGTCAAGCTAATCAGATTTTGACTCCACTTACTTTTAAGAAACCAATCTCTTGGTCAAAGAGGAAACAAGTAAGGGGCTCTAGAACTACAACTCAGATATTTAAGTGACATTGTAACATAGAATCAGCAGATTATTCAAAGACAATGTCTTGATAATTATTGATTCACTATACCTATACAAAATACAAAGGAAAAATACAACAGATAGGCCTATTAAAATGCATCTAAAAGTCACCAGGCAAAAAAACAATTAGAAGACAATGGCTATATCTACACAGTAAAAAAGAACACCAGATCCCCAAATGACAAATTTTAGCTAATTACTTTCACAGAGGAATTTACTGCCAGGTCCACTCAAGTTTTTGGTCTATCTAAAAGTAAAAAAAAAAAAAAAAAAAAATTGACCTACAGGCAGTTTAATTTCCATATACATCAACCATCCTTATAAAAGAAACAGCAGTTTTATAAGTTTAGCATTTAGGAAAAGTGATATGGTGATTCAAGGGCTGAAATTAAAACAGACTATAGGAAATTCCCTGGCAGTTCAGTGGTGGTTTTCACTTCTGTGGGCCCAGATTCAATCCCTGCTTGGGGAACTAAGATTCCACAAGCCTTGTGGCACAGCCAAAAACAAAACAAAACAAAAGGCAGACTATAATGCAGCACTGTGATCCAACTCCACTTCAATAAAATAATTTTTTTAAAAAGGACAGGCTATTATTTGAACTAGTCTTAAAAGCAGTGTTTGGAAAAACCATGAGGATAAAGATTAAGTGCAAGTGTGAAGTGTTTGGGCTTCCCTGGTGGCTCAGACTGTAAAGAATCTGCCTGCAGTGTAGGAGACCCAGATTTGATTCCTGGGTCTGGAAGATACCCTGGAAAAGGGAATGGCAACCCACTCCAGTATTCTTGCCTGGAGAATTCCATGGACAGAGAGTCCTGGAGAGCTACAGTCTATGGGGTCACAAAGAGTCAGACACAATTGGCAATACATAATATTAACTAAAGGGAAAATTAACAAGAAAGTAGGAAGACTGGCTATAGAGCCACACTGATTGTCCCAGACCTGATGGGAGCCACTATAATAGTCCAACAAGCAGTCACAAGAGCTTGAGATAAGGTGGTAGAATGGGACAAAGAGATGTCAGGTATGAGAGAAGTTATGGAGGAAATATTGATAAGTATTGAAATCTGTTGAATTTAGGAGGTGAGAGAATGGACAATAACAAAGATGATGACCAAGAATTTTAAAATTTGAGAAAGGAGAAACTATTTTATATTGTTTAGGGCTTAAGAAAGCCCCCAGAGTTCATCTAGTACAGTCTACTACTACAAAGAAGAACTATAAGTTCCAGGGAGTTTAGGTAATCAACCCTTAGTGACAGTTAGACTAGAGTCTCAAACTGCTGACTTTCAGGTTCACATTACTTTTCAAAGGTTGGAAAAGTTATCTAGAGAAATGATCAGCCTAACAAAGAGCACATTCAATAACAAAAATAAATATAATAACAAGAATAAAAAGGATTTCATTTAGTGTATGCTTACAATAAACCAAGCGGTGTACCAACTCTCCACTTATAGCCTTATCACTGTAACTACTGTAAGATATAGGTACTATTATTCCCTATTCACAGATGAAAAAAATGAGACAAAATTAAATAGCTTCAAAATCATAGAGTTAATAAGGGGCAAGGTCTGGGTACAAACCAAGACAGTATGACTTCAGAAAGTACATTCTAGCCCATTTTGTGTCATATTGACTTTGAAGGACCAGTGAGACATCCAAGTAGATATCCAACAAGTTGCTATAAAGTTGGTGCTATGTTGGGTGGATTCAAGACTGTAGATGCAGATAATGGCTAGTGATGAAGCCATAGAAATACATGATCCTACAAAAGTAAAGAACGTAAGAAAAGAAAAGAAGAAAAAGGGAAGAGCTGACAGCATATTCCTTCAATGGGATTGTATTACAATGCAAGGGGAGAAAGGAGACTTAGAGGAAAAATAGTCATAAAGATGGGAGGATAAACAAAGAATAATGAACACACTTGCATATTTTTGGCTTCGATTTTGGTTTAATTTTCCTAATTGAAGACCTCCAAGCAGACCCAAAGATAAGGTAAACAAAGATACTTGTCCTAGCACAAGAACAATTTTATCTCAGGATGGCTTATTTGTCTATTTGCATCTTTGCCACTTTCCACACTTGTTAAAATATTAGATCTCATTTGGGGGCCTGATCCTTGATTCCAATTTTTGTCTAACCTTTAAGGTCAGTTTTGCCTGGTCTTGCATTGTCTTTCTAGTTACAACTCATGAGATCTATCATCTCAGAATGATCCATCTACTCTTGATCACTGATGTCACCTATCAAAGACTTTCATTTCAAGAAAGAGCAACAATTTGAAGCAATTTTAAGTGGAGGTGTCCCATTACTCAAGGCAAGGGAAAGTAGCCAGGCCACAAATATGGCTGGTACTAGGACATGACACAAAGGCTCTCTCACTTTCTTTCATCCTCTCTCTCTCTTCGTCTGGTTCAGTCTCTTGTCTACATTGTGAACCTATTTTATACTTTCTCTACTATTACATAGTTATCAGCCTCTGTATCCACAGTCATCCAAGCACTCCCACACTTATGTACTTGCAATTTTGGGGACCACCATGAACAAACACAATGTTTAAGCCTCTTACTTCACATTCACTCATTAGAGAATCTGATGGATTCAGCTTGGTTTAGCTCTTTACTCCAGTCCTCAGCTGTGACCAATAATGGGCAGCTTTAAAAGCTAAAAAGTGGCCACTTAGGTCCACACTTTCCACAGGACTGGTAAGAAATTTCAAGGGAAAGAGCATGATGCTGGCTCCTAGATCATTCATATTCTTTTCCTGTCCCTCTGACCTACTGAACAAGCAGCCTGCTTTCTGCTTACAACTCAGGGTTAAGAAGAGGAGAAGTTAGGATACGATGGAATAAGCAGGGAAAATCCAGAGAGGACATAAAACTTGAATTTCTGAGCTTAAGATAATGAAATTTGTAGAAATGAAGATATTTCTGGAGAAAGATAAGTAACATAAGGAAAGGCATAGAGATGAGAAGAGCATAAAGTGTCCAAGCTAATAAAAGAAGAGGGAATTTTGCACAAAGGTAGCCATTTCGTGTTTTAGCAACCTCCCTCTCTGTGTTGAATTCTTGACATCCACTTTTACCATACTCAAATTTCTATCTTAGTTAAAACACAAAGCAAAAACAGCACAGCCTGAACCAACCTCTTATCACAGGCCCTCGAGCAAACAGCTGCACCTTGCCTCTCGCTGCCCTTGCACAGTCAAGCATCTCAGAAGGTTCTCTACACTCACTGTCTCCATCTTTTAGAATGTGTTTTCAAACCACTCCAGCATGACTTCTGTCCTCATCACCCTATGGAAATTGCTCTCAGAAGGGTCATTAATAACTTCTGTCATTAAGTCCAGTAGAAAATGTCCAGCCACCATCTTATTTGATCTATCAGTAGCATTTAACTCTGTTCACCAAATCATCTCTCCCAAAACAGTTTTTCACGGCCTCGTGGAATGATGCGCCCTCTGCGGATCCTTCTTTCTCTCTGGTCCCCCTCTCAATCACTCTGAGATTTGGGTTTGTCAGATCTCAGTCCTCTTCTCACTCAGTATGCTCTCACAGAGTCTCACCCACGTAGTTCTCATTTAAACACTAATGAGTCCAGGCTCCTTCAAGCCCAGGACTTCGATATCCAGCCAGTTCTCTACATTTCCCTCATTGGAAGCACTTCACAACACCATAGTCAGTGCCATGGTGTTGGGAGGCTGAAACCTACTGTGCTGAGAGCATTTACACTGCAGAAATTACCAAATGCTGCATATTTATTTCTTTTCTCCTTTTTGGAGATCCAGTTGTTAAACTTTACAAAGCACCACTGCTAAAGCTTTGTAAATGTAATATTTCAGAACTGAAGGCATACTGTCCCTAATTCATACAACTTGGTTCTCTTGTTTTGAACTCTATTTTTATGAATATTGCCACCAGAAGTCCACTACATAGTTAGTCTTATGATCTCCCTCTTCCTTATTTTTACCACTAATATGTGTTCAGTAGCACCACCTAGATACTTCTCGATTCTATTCACATCTACCCATGCCCATTTTGCCATCACCACTTTTCTAATTTCCTTCAAACTAACAGTCTACTAAATGCTTCCACTATATCCAAACTCTCTCTTCCACATGGTACATTTTTGTTTGTTTGTTTTCATTTATTTGTTTGGCTGTGCTGGGTCTTATTTGTGGCATGTGGGATCTAGTTCCCTGACCTAGAGAAATGAACCCAGAACTCCTGGGATTGAACGCCAGCCCCTTACATTTCAAGTGCAGAGTCTTACCTACTGGACCCCCATAGAACTCCCCATAGCAACTTTTAAAAACATAATTCTGATTATGGCACTCTCCTTGATAATTCCTCATTGTTCTTGGATAAAGATGAAACTCCTCAACATGGCCTTGAATTCTTACCCAATTCTGGGTTGGTTTTGCCTTCCTCTTCCTTGTCTCACTGGAGAAGGAAACAGCAGCCCACTCCAGTACTCTTGCCTAGAGAATCCCATGGAGGGAGGAGCCTGGTGGGCTACAGTCCATGGGGTCACAGAGTCAGACACAACTGAGCGGCTTCTCTTCCCTGTCTCACATCCATCTCCTTTTCTCTCTACACTTCATTAAATGTTCCATGCCCTTACTGCATTCAGGGCTCAGGCACATGCTATTCCCTTCTGCATAGGATAGTCTTTTTTCTCTTCTCCTTCATCTAAGAAACTTTTATTCATCCTTCAAATCTCACTTCATTAATACTTCCTCAAGGAACCTTCTTTGACCCCTTCGACCTCACATCTTAATGACATATTCACGGAACAACCTCTATCTTCTGTATACTTTCACAATTGTAATCAAACAAGTTAGCATAGAATTATTTGTTTAACATCTGCCTTTCACACCAGAATATTCTTATGAAAGCAGATACTGGGTCTGTCTGTTCAACCCTGAATTCTCAGTAGCAAGTGCAATAACTTATACACATAGTGGCTGCTTAATAAATATTCAGCGAATAAATGAATTTTTAATAAATTAAGACCATCTTTTTACTCTTATGTTCACTCATAGAGAATAATCCATTAAGTTTCCTAGGCCAGATTTGGAGGGGAAGATAGGTCACAAAGATAGTTTCAGTGTAAATGTTTCCTACATCTAAAATAAAAATAGCATGAAAATTGCAGAAATACAACTAGTGCACCCACCTTTGGACCCAGAAGAACAAGATGAAGTGGATTCTTCCATTAATGGTCGATCTGACAACCTAAGAGTCAGAAATACCACTGAAGTTCTGGGCCAAAAACATAGTGATAGAAGTGAATAATGATCCCATTCCACCTGAATCATATTCAAATAACAGGAAATGTCCTTGACTCTTTCTTACAAGACTCTTCAAAAAGAATAAACTCAAAATGGAATGCAAAAGGGCAACTCTAGAAAAAAAAATTTTAAACTCTTTTTAACCACTCTTCTAGGATTATACTGCAAATATAAAATCCAGAGAGATTCTGGAATGATTTTGAGGCAGGAGAAAGATGGGTCTCCCATAGTAAAGCAATTGGAAATGTATTCCTTAAGGACCAAAACTCCAAGACAAGAATAGCAGGACAATTCAGGGAAGAGGCTGGGCCTTGCCCAGACCATATATTTCTCATTGTTGAAGTCAGGAGACCTCACCCACCAAATATGCACAAACAGGCTCTTTGAAGGCCAAATGGGAGTGATGCTAGCTAATGCTAGCTAATGCCACAGGCCTCTTTGGTAAAATCTCATCTTGTCTAAGAGATGCATACTCACACGAAAGGATCCTGCTGCTGCTACTGCTAAGTCACTTCAGTCATGTCTGACTCTGTGCGACCCCATAGACGGCAGCCCAACAGGCCCCACCTGAGATTTTCCAGGCAAGAACAATGGGTTACCATTTCCTTCTCCGATGCGTGAAAGTGAAAAGTGAAAGTGAAGTCACTCAGTCATGTCCGACTTTTAGCGACCCCGTGGACTGCAGCCCACCAGGCTCCTCCATCCATAGGATTTTCCAGGCAAGAGTACTGGAGTGGGGTGCCATCACCTTCTCCAGAAAGGATCCTGAAGTACACCAAATATGCACTGTTGACCAGGCAAGTCAAAATAATTGGCCAAAGGAAACCTGGAAGAAATGCCCCATAAAAGCAACTCAAACTGCCATGAGGGGCAAGATTCAGGGACTGTCTGAGTCTGCCTGTGTGTCTATCCACATGTACTATACTCTTTTTTCTTCTTAATAAACATTCTACTTGCTTCACTACTTTCCATCTTTGTGGAAATTCTTTTCTGCAAAGCTGAAGGCCTAGAGCTCTCATCACTGATGAGAGTCTAGTGGCTAGAATCTGGTGCTTTCACTGCTGCAACCCAGCTCAGTCTCTGGCTGGGAACCCAAGCTCTGTTTCAAGCTGCTGCAAGCTGCAGTGACCTGACCAAGTGACTCAGAGTGACTCAATACCTGTCATAGGGGCAAGCTGTCCCTGACTATTGCTATTTCTCTCTGAAATTGGTTAGAGTCTAGTCTATCACAATATTGTCATTTATTTTGAATGCATAATAGAAATAATACTGATACTAATAACAATAATCATTACCATTTCTATTTTTCATAATTATAGACAGGAATCATTCTAAGTATTTTTATATCCAACCACAAATTTTATCCTCACAATAGCCCTAGTGACATGTACTAATATTATTTCGATTTTACAGATGAGTTAACTTATATAAAGAAGTTCAGTCATCAGCTCAGAGTCAATAAAGTTTTCCCAAGTTTGCTCAAATTCAGATGGAGCTAAAATCTGAATGCAGGCATGATACATGATCATTATAGAACATATCTCTGTTTATTTACTCAAGTTTCAGTTTAGTAGAAACTCTCTAGTGCTTCCTTGGTGGCTCAGATGGTAAAGAATCTGCCTGCAATCTGGGAGACCTAGGTTCGATCCCTGGGTCAGGAAAATTCCCTGCAGAACGGAATCGCTAACCACTCCAGTATTCTTGCCTAGATAATTCCATGATAGACAGGCCTGGCAGGCTACAGTCCTTGGGGTCACAAAGAATTCGACACAAATGAGTGACTAACACTTTCACTTTTCTCTAGAATCCAGCAGAGGTTTGCTTAATCAACCTGTACATTTACATATGCAAGGAGGGAAGGCAATGGTCTTTTAGCCCTATCACTTTTGTGTTAGAGCCTGGCATAGAAACATCTGCACAGCATGATGGGTTGAATCTTATGGTTCCCAGAATCTTTCCTTTCTCTTTCCCCATGCTCCATTTTCCACCTACCTAAAGTGGATGAAAATCAAATGCTCGGCCACATAGAAAAATAAGAGTATTCCATCCATTGAAGGCTAAGACTAAACTGGCAGGAGAATGGGAAAACTGAATGCCATGGGCAGCCTTGCAGTAACTCCTCTCCTGACACCTCATGGCAGCGAAAAGCAAGTGTTACCTGTGGTTTGCAGTCTCTCCTCTTGTTTAGTTGAATCTTTTCAGGAGTGAACTATAGATATTGTTAAAATCTCCACTGAGGGGTGAAAAGGATGTCACAATCATATGGGAGTATGAAAGGTCTCTGTTTTTCTCATGGAAAGTCGAGCTTTCTTTGGAGGAGTCTCTTTTGCAGGACACAATGTTTACGTGTTTTGAAGAAAATGATGTGTGTTCTGCTTTGTAGTTTTGCTAAACATTTAAAAGCATACAAGAGTCTTTTCAAAGTGTAACTGCAGTCAAAACGCCTAGAGAAGAGAAGCATTAGAAGCGGCTAGCAGAGGCATATTCCAAAGCACGTTCAGTTGGAAGGAGGATCAGAAGAACTACTGGAGTTAACAAAAGCACTGTTTACAGAAGCAGCCGAATGGAAGAAGCTGATGTCTACACTGACTGTTAGGTGCAATATTTGCTGACTTTTTTCAAATGCGTTTTTGATGATAGCTAATGGACCTGACTAAGAGTGGATGTTATTTATAGTTCTGAGTTTGTTAGAAACACATACATTGTGCATCTATGGCTCATCAGATGTCCTAGATGTATCAAAGACCTGCCTTGGAATCACATCCATGAGACAGTCCCACATTTTCAGGTCTAAGGCCATGGTGCTTTTTAAAATAGTTATATTAGGAAATAGAGTAAAGGAGCAGGATTTTCATTTTGTGATTTGATGATATGAACATGCTCAGCCACTATAGAGTTTTAAGGTAAAACCCAATGGCTTTTAAGACCTAGGCCTCCAGGTCATACAGCTGTTCCTACAATTTTATGGTGTGTTTTTTTTGTTTTTTTTTTTTCATACATTGCTCATTTTTAAAGCAAACTCTCCGGCCCCTGATGTCTCATCCCTCTGCTCCCAGGAAAAGAGTATGCCCTTCCTCTTCTCTTTTTGTGCTGGTTATAAGGAAGATGAAGTCAGACAGAAGCCCCCTCTCTTTTCTGCCTTGCCTCTGACTACCTTCTTTCTCTGCCTTAGGCTTTGTCGGTTCCTTTCTTTCTACACTGCATCTCTTTGAGTTCCAAAAATAGATCATCCAATTTAGGAAGAACAATTAACTGGGATGAAAGAAAATCCAAAGTATGAGGAGGCATTCTCTATCAGGCATAAAGTAATTGGCATCGCCAGGCAGCGTCTTTACTGGAGCTACATGCTCCTTCTTCAGTGTGAGCTTCAGGAAAACCAGGGATGCAGAAAAGTCAGACTCAGTTTCTACAGCACTTCCCTTCTCAGCTCCAAACATGTCACAGAGCATGACACAAAGGAAGGAGTCTCCTGCTAGGATTTCATGAAAGTCTCCACTAGATTTGCTCCATTTCCTAATGCATTGACCTGTCCTTTGAAAACTAATGTTATCAGGAGCATTCTGGTAGCTCCAAAGGGGTTTTGATTAAAGATTGCTCTTATCCTGGGGCAATATTTTTCATTTTTAGAACACTGCTCCAGAATCACCCAGAATCCTCATTAATAAGGCAGATTCCCAGACTACTTCTCAAGCAGAATATCCAGGTAACATTCATTTTGATAAATGCTAGCTTAAGAACTCCGCATGAAGACATGGCAACTTTAGAAAGTTAAAGAGCCTCTAGGGCAGTGGTTCTCAACTGGGGCGATTCTGCAGGAGGAAGTGGGTGGTGCTATTGGCATCTAGTTGGCAAAAGCCAGCAATGGTGGTAAATGCTCTGCAATGTACAGGATAATCCTCCAAAAAAAAAAAAAAAAGAATTAATTCTCCAACCTAAAATGC
Organism: Madoqua kirkii; assembly: GCA_006408675.1. NCBI lineage: Eukaryota > Metazoa > Chordata > Mammalia > Artiodactyla > Bovidae > Madoqua > Madoqua kirkii. The sequence continues at coordinate 37,749 of SJYC01138928.1, forward strand.
TGCTGGGAGCACCATTTTTCAATAGCCAAGACATAAAGATAATCTAAACGTCCATCAGCTGATAATGAATAAAGATACAGTGTATATTTAAACACAGCCATAAAAAATTTTAAAATGCCATTTGCAGCAACTTGGATGGACCTAGAGATTATCATAAGTAAAGTAAGTTAGAAAGAGAAAGACAAATAATACATGATATCACTTATATACGGAATTCTAAAATATGAGACAAATGAACATATCTGCAGAAAGAAACAGATTCACAGATACAGACAAAAGACATGTGGTTGCCAGGGGTGTGGTAGATGGAGAGAGGGAAGGATTGAGAATTTGGGATTAGTAGGTATAAACTATTATATATAGGATGGATAAACAAGGTCCTACTGTGTAGCACCAGGAACCATATTCAATATCCTGTAATAAATCACAATAGAAAGACTTTGAAAAGGAATATATACATGTATAACTGAATTGGTTTGCTGTAGAGCAGAAATTAACAGAATATAATATTTTTTTAAATGCTGCTGTAGAGAGATGAGTCATTTCTGATCCCAACTCAGAAAATCCAGTTGCTGTATGGAAATCCTAAGTTTTTTGTTATTCATAAATATAATAATAAAATATTTGCTCTATTAACCCATGAAATTTTTATTTCAGTTGTATGTGTGTATGCATGAAGTCACTCAGTCATGTCCAAATCTTTGCGAAACCATGGACTGTAGCCTGCCAGGCTCCTACATCCGTAGAATTTTCCAGGCAAGAATAATGGAGTGGGATGCCATTTCCTTCTCCATCAATTGTATATATGAACTTAATTATTGTAAAAATAATTTTATAATATTAATACATAAAAGCGGATATCAAATGTATTTTAATTTTATATATCTTTCCATTACTAAAAATATCACATATCCTCAAAAGTATACAAACAAACACATCAGATCAGTCACTCAGTTGTGTCCAACTCTGCGACCCCATGAATTACAGCATGCCAGGCCTCCCTGTCCATCACCAACACCTGGAATTCACTCAAACACACATCCATTGAGTTGGTAATGCAATCCAGCCATCTCATCCTCTGTCGTCTCCTTCTCCTCCTGCCCCCAATCCCTCCCAGCATCAGAGTCTTTTCCAAAGAGTCAGCTCTTCACATGAGATGGCCAAAGTACTAGAGATTCAGCTTTAGCATTATTCCCTCCAAAGAACACCCAGGGCTGATCTCCTTCAGAATGGACTGGTTGGATCTCCTTGCAGTTCAAGGGACTCTCAGGAGTCTTCTCCAACACCACAGTTTAAAAGTATCAATTCTTTGGTGCTAGATTTTCCACAGTCTAACTCTCACATCCATACATGACCAATGGAAAAACCATAGCCTTGACTAGACAGAGCTTTGTTGGCAAGGTAATGTCTCTGCTTTTGAATATGCTATCTAGATTGGTCATAACTTTTCTTACAAGAAGTAAGCATCTTTTAATTTCATGGCTGCACTTACCATCTGCAGTGATTTTGGAGCCCCAAAACATAAAGTGTGACACCGTTTCCACTGTTTCCCCATCTATTTCCCATGAAGTGATGGGACCAGATGCCATGATCTTCATTTTCTGAATGTTGAGCATTAAGCCAACTTTTTGACTCTCCTCTTTCACTTTCATCAAGAAGCTCTTTAGTTCCTCTTCACTTTCTGCCATAAAGGTGGTGTCATCTGCATATATGAGGTTTTTGAGATTTCTCCCAGCAATCTTGATTCCAGCTTGTGCTTCACCCAGCCCAGCGTTTCTCATGATGTACTCTGCATAGAAGTTAAATTAGCAGGGTGACAATATACAGCCTTGACCTACTTCCTTTCCTATTTGAACCAGTCTGTTGTTCCATGTCCAGTTCTAACTGTTGCTTCCTGACCTTCATATAGGTTTCTCAAGAGGTAGGTCAGGTGGTCTGATATTACCATCTCTTTCAGAATTTTCCACAATATATTGTGATCCACACAGTCAAAGGCTTTGGCATAGTCAATAAAGCAGAAATAGATGTTTTTCTGGAACTCTCTTGCTTTTTCCATGATCCAGAGGATGTTGGCAATTTGATCTCTGGTTCCTCTGCCTCTTCTAAATCCAGCTTGAACAACTGCAAGGTCACAGTTCATGTATTGCTGAAACCTGGCTTGGAGAATTTTGAGCATTAATTTACTAGCGTGTGAGACGAGTGTAATTTTACGGTAGTCTGAGCATTCTTTGGCATTGTCTTTCTTAGGCACTGGAATGAGAACTGAACTTTTCCAGTCCTGTGGCCACTGCTGAGTTTTCCAAATTTGCTGGCATATTGAATGCAGCACTTTCACAGCATCATCTTTCAGGATTTGAAATAGCTCCACTGGAATTCCATCACCTCCACTAGCTTTGTTCATAGTGATGCTCTCTAAGGCCCACTTGACTTCACATTCCAGGATGTCTGACTCTAGGTGAGTGATCATACCATCGTGATTATCTTGGTTGTGAAGATCATTTTTGTACAGTTTTTCTGTGTATTCTTACCACCTCTTCTTAGTATCTTCTGCTTCTGTTAAGTCCATACCATTTCTGTCTTTTATCAAGCCTATCATTGCATGTAATGTTCCCTTGGTATCTCTAATTTTCTCGAAGAGATCTCTAGTCTTTCCCATTCTGTTGTTTTCCTCTATTTCTTTGCATTGATCACTGAGGAAGGCTTTCTTATCTCTTCTTGCTATTCTTTGGAACTCTGCATTCAGATGCTTATGTCTTTCCTTTTGTCTTTTTCTTTTCACTTCTCTTCTTTTCACAGCTATTTGTAAGCCCTCTCAGACAGCCATTTTGCTTTTTTGCATTTCTTTTCCATGGAGATGGTCTTGATCCTTGTCTCCTGTACAATGTCACCAACACTTAGGATAAACTAAATTTCCATTGACAGATGAATGAATAAAGAAGATGTGGAATGTTCTGTTTATACACACACACACAAAACACACACACAATGTGGAAATATTACTCAGTCATAAAAAAGTGAAATAATGCTATTTGTAGCATGATCAAGAGATTATCATACTAAATCAGAGAAAGACAAATATTATATGATAGCACTCACATGTAAAGTCTAAAGAAAAGAAAATGATACAAATGAACTTCTTCACAAAGCAGAAATAGACCTACAGACAGAAAACAAATGTATGTTCACCAAAGGGGAAAGTTGCTAAAAGGGATAAATTAGGAATTTGAGGTTAATATATACACACTGCGATTCATAAAGCAGAGTAACAGAGACCTACTGTATGGCACAGGGAACTATACTTAACATCTTGACATAACCTATAAGAGAAAAGAGTCTGAAAAAAACATATAAATATATACATACACTATATACATATACATAATGGAATCACTGTGCTGTATACCTGAAATGTAACATGATGTAAATCAGCTATACTTCAGTAAAATAAGATATAAAATAAATACACAATCCATAAGTGTGTAACTTAATGAATTATTATAATTATTTTGTTGTTATTTTGAGGTAAACATTATGTAAACATCACCCAGGACAGTAGAATATAGTAGCTCAAGAACCCTTAGGTACCCTTTACATTAAAATCCCCATTTTCCCCACTAAAGATAGCAATGACCCCAACTTTGATGGTAATCATATCCTATTTTTCTTATAATTTTAAGTGCGCATCTCCTTAAGTAGTTCAGTTGAGTTTTGTAGGTTGAACTTTATATGTGGTATTCTATTACTATATCTAACCTCTTTGATTCAACTTTATCTTTGAGAGATTCACCTACATAGTTGCACATAGCAGTAGAGCAGAAATTTTTATGCCCATATAATTTTCCAATGTTGAATACACCAATATATTTTTTCACTCTATTTTTTGGACTTTGGGACTGTTTACAACATGAGGCTATTATGAGTAATTCAGATATGTGCATTGTTGTACATCTGCTTGTACACATATGCATGACAATGTTAATATATACTTAAGAGGGACATTGATAGATCATAAGGTGTGTGCATATTTAACTTTAGAAAATTATGTTTTCCAAAGTACGTATATTAACTTATATTCTCATCTAAAGAGTACTGAGAGTTCTAACTTCTCCACATCCTCACTGCACTTGTATTGTGTGTATTTTTAATTTTAGACATTCTGGAATTTGTGTAGTAGTATCATAGTATTATATTGCAGTCCTTAATTATTACTAAGATTCATATGTTCACTAACCAGTTGGGTATTGTATTTGGTGACATACTTGTTTGGGCTTCCGTGGTGGCTCAGTGATAAAGAATCCATCTGCCGATGCAAGTGCATTTGATGGCGGTGGATCCAGTGTAATTCGAAGGGTGGATGGAGTAGGCGAGGAAAAACTTACTTATTTACTCAGAAATATAAAGAAAGATTAGGAAAAAATAGTGTAGTAGGAAAACTAGTAGAGAAAAGAGGCTAATATTTCTTGGTTTACACAGAAAGCTAATAAAGTTTCAAGAAAAGAAACTTGCACCATCTACATAGGGCTGCAGGTGCCCACTTGAATACCGGAGGGTGCCCCGCCTTGGGCTCCCTCTCATGTGGGTCTCAGAAGCGAGGGCTAGTAAGTAGACTCGGAGAGCCTCCACATTCCAAGGGATCAGCCTGAAGAGGAGAGGGAAGGAGAGGGAGCAAGAGAAAAAATCGACTCAAGGAAGGCCATGCTTGTGCAAAAATCCCCTCAACTTTATTATTTAAAAGGTGCTTATATACCCTAAATTTTATGTAATGGAAGATACAGAGTCATGCCGGGGCAGCAGCAGTCCTGACTCTTTTTGTATATCTTTTTGTATACAAAAGGTCTCAGGCGATTTACATTATCTTCTGGCCAAGAGGCCATTAACACTTTATGGCTCTCTTCCTTAATGAATGTTAATCTCGTTTTCCCCTGAAGTGTTTTTCTTTCATCTGTATCTCCTTAAAGCACTAAAGTTACATCCCTATAAAACAAAGGCGCAGTGGGTTATAACAAAGAAGATACTTAACTCAAAGGTCTATTGTTGCTACTCGTTTTTTCTATATACCAACTATATCAACAAATAAAAGATATGAAAATTTGGCAGCAAGTATTGGCTCAACAATGAAACAATCAGTTTTATTCTAATGATTTTGACTCCTCAGAAGCCCCTACATTACTAGGACGTTTTAAGCGTCCTTTGCCTCTCGTGGTCTGGAGGCCACAAACAATCACATGTGCAGCTGTAAGAGTCCTGCAGGCAAGTTATGAAGCCATCAGAGGGGTTTTTGGATTGGAACACTCTATTGTGCCCAGGAGATTTATTATCTAAAAGCTCTAAATTAACCTTTGCCAGAAAAAGGTGGTGGGGGAATAGCCCCCTGTTCATGTCAGAAGAGTAGGTGGAAAGGATAACACAGTAAAGCAGGCAGACTCTGGTTTTGGGGGGTAGATGCTGGGGAACAGGGGGTCTCCTGAGGCTCTATGCCAAGGCTCCTTCCTCATGACCTTTGCCATGGGTGGAGTTCCTCACGCTGGCTCCCGGCAGGTTTGATCCCTCGGTGGGGAAGAGACCCTGGAGAAAGAAATGGCAATCCACTCCCATATTCTTGCCTGGCAAATCCCATGGACAGAGGAACCTGGCAGGCTATAGTCGAAATGGTCGAAAAAGAGTCAAACATGACTGAACAATCAAAGAAAAAAATATGTTTAAGTTTCTTGATCATTTTTGTACCAAGCAGTCTGCTCTCTTTTTTTTATTAATTTGTAGAAATCTTTAAAATATTTTCTGTAGGCTATGGTTTTTCCTGTGGTCATGTATGGATGTGAGAGTTGGACTGTGAAGAAAGCTGAGCACCAAAGAATTGATGCTTTTGAACTATGGTGCTGGAGAAGATGCTTGAGAATCCCTTGGACTGCAAGGAGATCCAACCAGTCCATTCTTAAGGAGATCAGACCTGGGTTTTCTTTGGAGGGAAAGATGCTAAAGCTGAAACTCCAGTACTTTGGCCACCTCATGCAAAGAGTTGACTCATTGGAAAGGACTCTGATGCTGGGAGAGATTGGGGGCAGGAGGAGAAGGGGACAACCGAGGATGAGATGGCTGGATGGCATCATGGACTTGATGGACGTTGAGTCTGAGTGAACTCTGAGAGATGGTAATGAACCGGGAGGCCTGGCATGCTGCAATTCATGGGGTCTCAAAGAGTCAGACACGACTGAGTGACTGAATTGAACTGATGAAGTCCTCTGTTAGTTTTATGTGTTATAGATATCTTCTCTCAGTGAATAACTTGCCCTTTCAAGCTCCTAACCCTCTGATGAATAGAACTTCTTGATTTTTAATAAAATCCTTTATGATTAGTGTTAGTTTTAATGTTTTTAAAGTATCTTTCCTACCTTAAATCCAGGAAGATATATTCTTACATTACCTAAGACACAACTGAGTGACTGAACTGAACTGATAAAGTCCTCTGTTAGTTTTATGTGTTATAGATATCTTCTCTCAGTGAATAACCTGCCCTTTCAAGCTCCTAACCCTCTGATGAACAGAACTTCTTGATTTTTAATAAAATCCTTTATGATTAGTGCTAGTTTTAATGTTTTTAAAGTATCTTTCCTACCTTAAATCCAGGAAGATATATTCTTACATTACCTTTCAGTAATTTTATTTCATCAAATTTAGGTACACAGTCAAACTGGAATGATTATAATGAGAAGTAAAAACAAAATTGTATGATTATCCCATGTGAATAGCTGTGTCTCAGCCTACATATTCAAAGGATTATCCTGTACCAGAATTGTGGAGTGCCAACTCCATCATAAATTGACATTTCACATGTACGTAGATCTGACTCTGAGTTTAGTGTGCTATTTTATCTTATATTCCTGTTTGATTGTCCTTAGCAGAGCATGGCAACTCACTCCAGCATGCTTGCTTGGAGTATCCGATGGCTGGCGGGGTCTGGCAGGCTACAGTCCCTAAGGTCACAAAGAGCTGAACCAACTGAAGTGACAGCACACACGCACAGGACAGTAACATACTGTGTAAATCAGTGTGGGGTTTGCCAACCGAGTTAGTGGGAAAGAATCTTCCTCCCAATGCAGGAGATTCAGGTTCAATCCCTGGATTGGAAAGAGCCCCTGGAGGAATAAATGGCAACCCACTCTAGTATTTTTGGCTGGAGAATCCCACCAACAGAGAAGCCTGGTGGGCTACAGTTCGCAGGGTCACAGAGTTGGATATAACTGAGCTACTGAGCACATACACATAAAATCAGTTTATCTTTACGTCTTGATGTAAGGTGAAATAAATTCTCCTATTTTTTTCTTCTTCAATATTGTTTTGTCTCATTGGCCCTGTGCATATCCAACCCACCAACAGAGAAGCCTGGTGGGCTACAGTTCGCAGGGTCACAGAGTTGGATATAACTGAGCTACTGAGCACATACACATAAAATCAGTTTATCTTTACGTCTTGATGTAAGGTGAAATAAATTCTCCTATTTTTTTCTTCTTCAATATTGTTTTGTCTCATTGGCCCTGTGCATATCCATGTAGCCTTTACAATCAGCTAGTAAAGCTCCTCAAAACATGCTATGGGCATTATATTGACTGTATCGATCAATACAGAAAGAATTGGCATCTTTAAATATTAAATCTTCTAACCAGAAAACATGGTATATAACTGTATTTAGATCTTTCTAAATTTCCATTAATTAAAGTTTTCTGCATAGGGATTTCATACACACAAGCTTCTATTTAGTGATGATATATTTTTTGATGATATTATATTTTTTGATTTTAGTTTCTGTTTATACTTGATTATGGAAATACATTTCACTTTTTGTTTTTACTTGAGCTTGTATTCATCAAATTTACTTATCAATTCTAATATTTATCTGGAATTCTTTGGGAGTTTTATATACACATATCACAAACAATGACAGTTTTATTTCTTACATTCCAATTTTTGCTCTTTTTGTTATTCTTTTCCTTTTCTCATGCTTCTGGATACGACTTCCAGTAAAAGCTCTAGGAAAATAAATGTAAACCTGGATATTAAGTATTCCGATATTGTTCCTGATCTCAAAGGGAAAGTTGTCAACACTTAACCATTAAGAATCATATTTACTATAGTTTTTCATAGACAATCTTTATATCAGATTAAGAAAACTCCCTGTGTTTCTAATTTATAATTTTTTTTATCATGAATGGATGTTGGATTCTATTACATGCTTTTAATAGTTCTATTCAGTTGTCTTTTTTCCATTATTCTGTTAATGTTTCAAACTATACTGATATTTTAATGTTATATCAACACTGTGAAATAAACTCAATTGGTCCCAATCATACCCTTTTTACATATTGAAGGATTTGGTTTATAATTAGTATATTTTTCAGGATTTCTGCATCAATGTTCATAAGAAAGGCAGGCCTGTCATTATTCTTTCTCACAATGACTTTGTAGATTATTGATATTGAGGTTATGGTGGCTGTAAAGTTTTTTTTTTTTTTTCTCCAATTCTCCAGTTCAGTTCAGTCGCTCAGTTGTGTCCTACTCTTTGCGACCCCATGAATCGCAGCATGCCA
>SJYC01138929.1:0-23171 GCA_006408675.1 Madoqua kirkii
GACACGTTTCTCGTGAACGCTTCCTTAGCGCCTGGAAGGCCTGGGGCACCCAGACCCGGGTCAGGAGCGGCGAAGCGTCATTCTGCACAGAAGCGTCGGCGGAGACGCAGCAGGAAACCCCCTTTGCCGAGAGGAGGAGGCAAGAACAGGGACCGAGGACAGAGGTGGGCGCGCCTCGGCAGGGGGTCAGAAGCTCCCGCAGGTGGGGGTCTGCTCAGAGTCCCTGCTGCTGCCTAGGGGCCCCGGCAGAGTTCCAAGCAGAGAGGCAAGCTCCAGAAACCTTCCTGCGCCCATCGAGGTGCCAAAACCACTAAGGAGGGTGCTGCCGTGGGGACGGGGGTCTAAGCCACAGCCACGACCAGGAGCCTCCCCGACGACATCCAGGGAGGCAAGATTTCACCAGGGGCAGCGATGATCACACGTGCGAAAGCAGACGGAAGAGATGGCGGTGACTCCAGGGCAAGTGGAAACACCCCGCCATGGAGACAGGGGCAGGCCTGGGTAAGCGCTGGCGGAGCCAGGAACCGCTAAGGTCGACGCCGGTGGGGCAACGGGGGAGCTGGGGGACACACAGTGTCAGGGAGGCACAGAGCTCCGTGGGTGGGGAGCTTGAGCCCCGGCCGGGCATAAAGGCCTGGGACCCCTCCGCCTCTAGTGGGCCTTCACACCGGGAGCTGGCCCGTGTGTTCCATCCAGGGCTCGGTGCAGTGAGCAGGACGGGGCCCAGAACACGCGGTGATGACGGGCCTCTGAGAGCGCCTAGGTGCAGGAGCGAGAACCGGAGGGGGATCTGCGTGGGCAAGAAAGCCAGGCGAGGGGTCGCAGGGTTCCCCCGGGCCTGGGGTCGTGAGGGCACCAGGGAGGGGTGGATGGAAGTTTCGTGACCGCTGACGCTCAGGATCACAGCCCTGGGCTGGGGCACGGATGCGGAAAGGGAGACGCTCTGTTCCCTGGAAACAGCTCAGGGTGCAGAAGCCAGCGTCTGGAAGGCCGGGGAGGGGCACGCCATCGGGGGAAGGGGCTGGGCTCCCCCATCTCTCTGGCTTCAGGGACTCTCCCTGAAAGACCCAGCGCGGAAGCTGGCACCCAGCAACCCCAGACCAAGGGATCGCGCCGTCACCAACCTAAGCCATAGCACCTGAGCCTTGTAACATCACTTCTCGACCAGATGAGGTGCCCACATGGCCTGCCAAGCATGCTCCGTAGCACCCTGCTGCCAGGGCTCATGACACAGGACGAGAGGGTCCCACAGCGAGCTGCGCTGGAGATTCCCTGCACCCCAGACCCAGAGCCAGCCTCACGCCCACCACACGGGCAGACTCCGGAGCCTGGGTCGGGTGCTTCCCAAACTCTGCCCGGGGAACAGTCTCCCCATCCTTCGAGCACTGAGTCCTCGATGGGCAATGGTGTTCCCAGTTCCCGAGCGGTCCTGAGGAGACAGTAGAGCCCAAACCCTCCCAGGGAAGTCTCAACCACAGGGACAGGCTGGGGGCGCAAAGAGGGTCCCCTAGTAAGTGGCCCGGCCCACTAGGAGCTGGTCTGCCGCCTGCCCCATGCGGATCCTCTGTGCAGATAGCCCTTGCGTTCTTGGGGAGGCAGGCGGGAGGTAGGGAAGTCAAGGGAGAGTGCAGGGGAGTGAACTCCGCTGGCCCCGCGGGGCCTCGCTTCCCGCGGGCCTCCAGTGCTTCCCGCGGGCCTCCAGTGCGGCCAGAGATCCAAAATCTGGATCCGCTGGTTGGCGGGATTCCAACCTACATCCCTAACCTACCCCTCGACTGCAACACGGAGCTCTTTAATCATGCTTTGGAGACGATCTGGGGAGAAATTTCAAGAGAGAGAGTGGGAAGACCTACGCGGGTGGAGGCAGAGGCAGACAGCATGCATGCCTGAACCCAAAGCTTCAGCGAAGACGCTAGGGGACCAGGCACTGCCCTTTATGAAACAAAAACTACCCCACACGCAGAACTCAGGCTCGGACACGCAGGGCGCAGGAGACGACGGGTTCACAGCGAGATCTAGGGGAGAGCCCAAGAACCACCCGACTGTGAGGCAAGGCCACTTCTGAGCAGCCCTCCTGGTCCTCAGGCAGCACTGCCAGGCCCCGACCTCAGGACAGGCTGGCTCTGCGTCCTCAGAGCAGCAAGGCTGATGTTCCGACCATGTGGACCCAGGGCTGCCGTGGGTGTCCCCAGCTCAGAGGCATCCTCAAGCAAACAGCGCCTGGAAAACCCACAGAGTCCGGGCAGGAGGGGGAACCAAGCCCTGTGTGGTTCTGTTTCCTCAGCTTTTCAACAAACGCCTCTGACTTAATCCATTCACCTAAAAAACACTCCCCTCACCCCCTATTTCAGAGTCATCTTTAAACAGCGTCTTCACACAAGCTAGCGAGGCTTCCCCAGCAGGCCCCAAAGGTTCTTTAACACCTCTCTAGAAAGCAGTCCTCCTTTCTCAAGGTTCTCGGCCCAACATTCACAACCTCTGTGAAACGGAGGCGCTCAGAGGTCCCCAGAACAGACGAGAAGGGACCCGTGCTAACAATGCCGGTTCTGCTGTCCTGACTGCTGGCACGCTTGGCATTTCTTCACCCTGCGCGTCATCCAGCCAGGAGAAACCAAGGGCAGGGCGGCCGGCGGCAGGCCCAGCTCCCGGCAAAGACTCTTAAGGCAGAAACGCTGCCTGCTGGGAAAAGGCTGATGTCAGCTCTTAAGAGCACGGCTCCCCAGCTCGGATAAGGAGGTCTTTGTTTTCGGCTGAACTGTGAAAATGAGAAAATGCCTCCAGCCTGACAAACAAGAAACCCACACAACACAGGTCAGGCCTGTGACCTTTCTTTAAAGGTACCACACTTCATTAGCTAAACACTCCCAAGCAGCACACAGCTGTGCCTTTAAGGGCCTGCAGAGCCGCGGGGAAAACCACCTTCGCTTCCACCCCAGGCAGACAGCACACCCCACCCCACCCCCAGGGCAGGGCCAAGTCCGCCCCTCCAGAAGCACTTTTTAGGCTCCACCCCCCTGAACCGAAGCTTCCATCACAGATCGGGGCTCCCTTCTCCAGTTCCTTTCAAAATGAATACACACACTTGCTAGATGCTAAGGAGGATTTCAGAGTTAGTTATTTAGGATAACTGAAACTAAAGGCCATGAAATATCCTCTTAAACCCCAGAACACTTGTGGGAGGACACGCACGCCTGTGTGTTGAAAGCACAGCAGAAGACAGAATCCAGGGCCTAAAACTTCCCAAGTTCAGATGCTGCCAAGAAGGATGTGGGAGACAGAGAGAGACTGCACACAGTTTAAGGGATTCTATTTCAAGGATTCTTGATGTATGGGATCTGGAGAGGGGCAAGAAAAAGCGTCGTCGTGTATTCAAAGCAAACTATAAAATGCCCTGGCCTGAACGTTTTAAGCTAAGGCTGGAAAGATCCCCGGAGAAGGGAAAGGCTACCCACTCCAGCATTCGGGCCTGGAGAATTCAGTCCATGGGGTCGCAAAGAGTCGGACAGGACTGCGCGACTTTCTATTGGTCTGACAATATCGCTGATGGCTCAGCAGGTAAGGGCCTCCCTGGTAGAAAGCCCGTATCAGCTGGTAAAGAATCCACCTACAAGGCAGTAAACCCCAGAACACTTGTGGGAGGACACGCACGCCTGTGTGTTGAAAGCACAGCAGAAGACAGAATCCAGGGCCTAAAACTTCCCAAGTTCAGATGCTGCCAAGAAGGATGTGGGAGACAGAGAGAGACTGCACACAGTTTAAGGGATTCTATTTCAAGGATTCTTGATGTATGGGATCTGGAGAGGGGCAAGAAAAAGCGTCGTCGTGTATTCAAAGCAAACTATAAAATGCCCTGGCCTGAACGTTTTAAGCTAAGGCTGGAAAGATCCCCGGAGAAGGGAAAGGCTACCCACTCCAGCATTCGGGCCTGGAGAATTCAGTCCATGGGGTCACAAAGAGTCGGACAGGACTGCGCGACTTTCTATTGGTCTGACAATATCGCTGATGGCTCAGCAGGTAAGGGCCTCCCTGGTAGAAAGCCCGTATCAGCTGGTAAAGAATCCACCTACAAGGCAGCAGACACAATTCAATTCCTGGGTTGGGAAGCTCCAACAGAGAAGGGATAGGCTACCCGCTCCAGCATTCTTGGGCTTCCCTTGTGGCTCAGCTGGTAAAGAATCCACCTGCAATGCGGGAGACCTGGGTTCAATCCCTGGGTAGGAAAGATCCCCTGGAGAAGGGAAAGGCTGCCCACTCCAGTATTCTAGCCTGGAGAATTCCACGGACTATATAGTCCATGGGGGTGGCAAAGAGTCAGACAGACGGAGTGACTTTCACTTTCATAAAGAATCTACCTGCAACGCAGAAGACATAGGAGATATGGGTTTGATCCCTGGGTCGGGAAGATCCCCTGGGGGAGAAAGAGGCAACCCACTCCAGTATTCTGGCCTAGAGAATCCCATGGAGAGAGGAGCCTGGTGGGCTCCAGTCCATGGGGTCACAGAGTCAGACATGACTGAGGGACTAAGCACACAGACAGACCTTAAACACGAACACGATTCCAAAAGCCCTTTCCTGAGCAAGAAGGAAGAAACCCTGCCCGGCTCTCGTGGGGCTCTCAGCTGCACAGAGACCCCGTTCCATCCGGCGTCTTCGGGGCAGGGCGAGCAGCAGCGCCCCTGAAGGGGAGCCTCGCCAGGCAGGGCGGAGGGACCGCCTCGCTCTCGGTCACTGCCGAGCCCTTCCCCGCCGAGGTCCCTGCACCCCGCCACTGCTGTCCCTGGGCCTTCTCTCTGCCCGCCACTGCCCGGGATCCTCCCCTTGGGTTGAGAACGCGCACACAGCAATCATCCCAAACCACAAGGCGTTAAGGCCCTATATCAGCCGACTCACAGCTGCTGGACACGTGTGCCTTTTCAGTACGGCTCGAAGATGGTTCCTAAGAGTGCTGGCTACAGCAACAGCCAGCCTGCGTTTTGATTCCTGGCTCTGTTACCTACCAGCTAGCTTCGTGACCCCGAGCAAGTTACAACCTCTCAGCTTTACCACCTGCGAAAGAGGGGCAATCACAGCATCTCAGAGCTGAGACGGCGCATGGAGTGATCCCGCGCACGGAGCACTCAGCACAGTGCTTAGTACACAATCAGGCTTGTCAGTGACGGCCACGGCCAAGCCCTAACACAAAGGCTCTCATGATACTCTGGATGCTGGGAATCCTGATCTATCCCCACTCTCAGGAATGAAAAGTCTGACCCTCTCCAAGGCTTATGTAGACATGGACACAGCGCTAACACGCTCTGCCTATAAATACATATCACTGTTTACGTAATAAATACATGCGAATGCTTACCTCTTAAGCCCCAGTTGCTAGAATGTCAAGGTACAAAAATAGCCCCAACTGTGCAATTTCCTCTAGGTCTAGTTGGTTTTGTTTTTTTAAATTACACTATAGTTGGTTTGGGCTTCCCTTGTATCTCAGTTGATAAAGAATTGGCCTGCAATGCAAGAGACCCCGGTTTGATCCCTGGGTTGGGAAGATCCCCTGGAGAAGGAAACGGCAACCCACTCCAGTATTCTTGCCTGGAGAATCCCACGGACAGAGGAGCCTGGCGGGCTACAGTCCACGGGGTCGCAGAGAGTCGGACACGACCGAGTGACTCACACACATCCATACTGCTCCCCAGTGGCTACAGCAGCCTCCATTCCCTCCGGGTCTAGTTTTAAATTGAAATGAGGAGTTGCTTCCTCTACTTTCATGAAGTTTAAGGAACAAACAGTCCCTTGGTAAAGGCATGTCCACACACATCCCCACTAAAGGCACTAAAGAGATAGGAATGGAGACTCAAAGGAAGCGTGGTGATGCTGCCAAGGAATATGGAGATACTGGACAGACTAGACGCTCCTGAACACCCGAGGTGCCGTCTATACCTCCAGCTCTACTGCGGGGAAAATGTGCATTTTAGTCAGTAATCAGTGAGGCTTCTTTGCTTTAGCACAGCTGCTATTATGTGCCCAGAACTTGGTTTCACAGGGCTTCCTCCAACTTGCCTGTCACTCTGTAGGAATTACTGGTTTTGAGTCCGGTCTTCCCCCTCTTTTTCTGTTCCTTCCTATGGGGTCAGGAGGGAAGTGACTAAGGCCAAGGGAGGGGGAGAAAAAGAATAAGCAAGGGAGACGGAAGGAGAGAGAAGGGAGGAGAAGGGCAGCAGAGAGCCCGAGCCTGGAGAAGCGCTCAAGGACACACGGGGCCAGCGGGGAGGCAGCCTCGGGGGCCACGGGTCAACCCTGGCAGGAGCCCGGAGGAGCAGCACCAACCAGGGGGCCGGGGCCGTCAGGGGCCCCGCCTCCGTCAGCGCGAACTGTTAACACGGGCCGGGCGGGCGCAGCCTCACGGCCCCAGGCCAGCAACCGAGGCTCTGACCCCAGCGGGCGCTCCTGGACCAACTCCTCTGCACGCGCACACAGCACTGATCAGAAAGAGCTCCTCTCCCACGGGGTATGAGCTCAGGATGCACAGCCTCTGGACAGGGGTCTCCTTTTCAGTTCACACAGAGACGGTTTAGCTCCTGTCACACACCACGCCTGGGAGGGCTCAAGGGTCACGCTACCGATGCGATGTCCGTCTTTGGGCAGCACGTCACCCCGTCTCAGGTGAGATGCAGGAGTGACATGATCACGTGACGACTGGTTTCAGTGTTGTGGTTAATCCCTGCTCAATCACTGTCACTCTGGACACATTATCCTCTCAGTTTCAGCTTCTGACACACACACACACACACACACACACCCATCTCAAAGGGACACATTGACGGTCAGGGTTAAATGAGGTGAGACGCAAAGGTCTGGCAGAGGGAGGGTCAGCACAGAGCAAGCGCTCAGTGTCCACATTCCCTTCCTCTCTCAGCAGCGCACGCACCCGTCACTCACACACCAGGTGGAAACGGGGTAGACAGCACTCTTCAGCACACAGCTCTCACCAGGCTCTGCCAGCCAAGCAGCCTACGCTGCGTCTCAAAAGCAGTATAAATTTAGCATGCATCAACTCTTAAGCCCTCAAGAGTTTTAAACTATTACAAATACACAAGATGTCACAAATGGACAACATTATCCCTTGCAACAGTATTACCATAGAAAATTATCTAAACATCTGAACAAAGAAGATCGGCTGGACCAGCCTTGGCACGCGCACGAGGTGGAGTACTATGGAGCTATGAACAAGAATGAGGAACTGGCGTGGAGAGATATCCGTGATACATCATTGAAAATACCTGAGTTCAAGTGAATATATAAAATACGACACTTTGTGTGTAAGAAAGGGACTGAGAAAATATTCACATACCTGCTTATTTTAACACACACACACAAGAAGGGTAATCACCTTCAGGGGGAGGGAACAGAAGTAGTCAAAGACACAGGGAAGGGAATAATACTTCTCGAGTACTTTTCAGTATGATTTTGACTTTTTTCTTTCAGTCTTACTGAGATATAACTGACGAGACATCGCTGTGAAAGTTCAAGGTATACAGCAGAATGACTTACATATGTGCTGATATGATTACATGGTCTTGGCTTCGAGCAGCGTGTTAATATTTTACAAATTCAAAAAGTGAAATCAGCAAGGATAGAAAAAAATCTCTGAGTGCCAACAAATGAAGAGATTTTAATAAACACAACACTGAAAGGGGTGGGAAAGTAACTTTTGAAGCTGGTATTTCATCGCTGTGAAAGTTCAAGGTATACAGCAGAATGACTTACATATGTGCTGATATGATTACATGGTCTTGGCTTCGAGCAGCGTGTTAATATTTTACAAATTCAAAAAGTGAAATCAGCAAGGATAGAAAAAAATCTCTGAGTGCCAACAAATGAAGAGATTTTAATAAACACAACACTGAAAGGGGTGGGAAAGTAACTTTTGAAGTTGGTATTAATACTTCAAAGAGGCTACGATTACACCCTCAGCACAGTCAGTTCAGTCGCTCAGTCGTGTCTGACTCTTTGCAGCCCCGTGGACTGCAGCACACCAGGCTTCCCTGTCCATCACCAACTCCCAGAGCTTGCTCAAACTCATGTTCATCGAGTTGGTGATGCCATCCAGCCATCTCATCCTCTGTCATCCCCTTCTCCTCCTGCCTTCAATCTTTACCAGCATCGGGGCCTTTTCTAATGAGTCAGTTCTTCATATCAGGTAGCCAAAGTATTGGAGTTTCAGCTTCAGCATCAATCCTTCCAAAAAATATTCACGACTGATTTGCTTTAGGATGGACTGGCTGGATCTCTTTGCAGTCCAAGGGACTCTCAAGAGTATTCTCCAACACCACAGTTCAAAAGCATCAATTCTTCGGTGCTCAGCTTTCTTTATAGTCCAACTCTCACATCCATACATGACTACTGGAAAAACCACAGCTTTGACTAAACAGACTTTTGTTGGCAAAGTAATGTCTCTGCTTTTGAATATGCTGTTTAGGTTGGTCATAGCTTTTCTTCTAAGGAGGAAGCGTCTTTTAATTTCGTGGCTGCAGTCACCATCTGCAGAGATTGGAGCCTAAGAAAATAAAGTCTTCCATTGTTTCCCCATCTATTTGCCATCAGTGATGAGACCAGATGTCATCTTCGTTTTTTGAACGTTGAGTTTTAAGCCAACTTTTTCACTCTCCTCCTTCACTTTCATCAAGAGGCTCTCTTTAATTTTTCTTCCCTTTCTGCCATAAGGGTGGTGTCACCTGCATATCTGAGGTTATTGGTATTTCTCCCAGCAATTTTGATTCCAGCCCAAGTTTCATCCAGCCCAGCATTTCACATGATGTACTCTGCATAGAAGTTAAATAAGCAAGGTAACAATACACAGCCTTGATGTACTCCTTTCCCTATTTGGAACCAGTCTGTTGTTCCATGTCCAGTTCTAACTGTTGCTTCTTGAGAGGCATTCAGATTTCTCAGGAGGCAGGTAAGGTGGTCTGGTATTCCCATCTCTTAAAGAATTTTCCACATGTTTTTTGTGATCCATACAAAGGCTTTGGCATAGTCAATAAGGCAGAAGTAGATGTTTTTCTGGAACTCTTTTGCTTTGTCGATGATCCAGTGGATGTTGGCAATCTGATCTCTGGTTCCTCTGCCTTTTCTAAATCCAGGTTGAACATCTGCAAGTTCACAGCTCACATACTATTGAAGCCTGGCTTGGAGAATTTTGAGCATTGCTTTAGTAGCATGTGAGATGAGTGCAACTGTGCAATAGTATGAACATTCTTTGGCATTGCCTTTCTCTGGGAGTAGAATGAAAACTGACCTTTTCAGTCCTGTGGCTACTGAGTGTTCCACATTTGCTGGCATATGGAGAGCAGCACTTTCACAGCATCATCTTCCAGGATTTGAAACAGCTCCGCTGGAATTCCATCACCTCCAGGAGCTCTGTTCACAGTGACGTTTCCTAAGGCCCACCTGACTTCACATTTCAGGATGTCTGGCTCTAGGTGAGTGATCACACCCTCATGGTTATCTCGGTCATGAAGATCTTTTCCGTAGAGCTCTTCTACACAAAAAGAGTTCCTCAGCACAGGGTGGAGAAAAACACTCTTCTTGGCAGGTTTTGTTTTTCAGAATGGCAAGGGCGCAGCAATTCTGCCACTCTGACGGGTCCTGCAGGACGGAACACTGAAGGAGCTGATGCTGGAATCGTGGAGACATGAAGGTGGGTTGGGAGGGGGGGAAGAGCTGTGCGGAGCTGGATTAGAACTGCGGTATTAAAGTGAACCCAGGACCCCCTAGCTCCTTCCACTGAGTTTAGAAACCAAGCTTTCTGTGATGGCAGAAATGTTCTGTGTATGTGCTGTCCAGTGTGGTGGCCAAGAGCCACATGTGGCTATAGAGCTGGAAACAGGGCTAGTGTGACTGAGCCACTGAGTTTTTAACTTTATTTAAAGCGAAATGTGACCCGCCACACGCAGCCACGTCTACTGTTAACACACGAGACAACTCGAGTCTACAGGCAGTGACACGGCAGCGACACTCAGCACCCAGACCCCGGCTTCTGAAGACCGCTCCCCACCGCACGGACTCACCCCACTCCCAGCCCCAGACGCCTGACTCAATGGCTGGTGCAGAGAGCTTACAAGATAAGCGTGTGGTCTTCCGGACAGCAAGAAAGGGCCTCAGGGGGGTGCTCATCTAAGAAGGACACATGAGTCAGTGGCGGGGGCTCTTATCTGCCAAAATCAGGGAGTTACAACCCACCTAAGAGAAAAGGAGCCCTGGAGTCCGTACAAATGACAGGTAGGCGGCAGGAGAGCTCGTCCACATCGGCTCACAGATGAGACGACTCACGAGATGCGTTCCCGTAAGACGAAGCCCACCCTACCCCTCATACCTGAATCCACTTTCCTTCTAAGTGGCAGACAGAGTACTTTCCAATTCCCAAACAAGACATTCATGTTCTTAACACTTTTCTTAGGCAATTAAAAAAAAAAAAAACCACAAAAATTCCTCAAGGTCACCCTCTCAATAAGCAGTTCAAATGACCTGGAATTCTCAATTTCCAAATTCTGGAGGAATCACTAGGGGAACCTCTGCTCTCTCCCCTTCCTTCCCTAAAAACATCAGCAGACAGCCAGTCATACTCTGTAGCTTCCTACCTGCCTCAACCTTACCCTCGCTCTACTGGAAAATAACTCAACACGACGCTTATGTGAGATGCAGCCAAAGAATACATCTCTGAGAGCCCCTCCTCTGCACATGTCTGGAGAAAATGGCCCCCACTCCAGTGTTCTTGCCGGGAAAATCCCACGAACAGAGGAGCCTGGCGGGCTACAGTCCCTGGGGTCACAAAGAGTCAGATGCGGCCGAGCACATGTCCTCTTCATACAAATCTGCATTTAGTAGAGAAAACTTTCAGGCACCTGAAATAAAAAGGAGCGGGACGCACGGCAGGTTAAATGGCAAACGCTCCACCAAATCGGGCAACGCGCTTCCTCAGCACCCTCCTCACGGAGCCGTAAGAGGAGGAGCTTTTAAACCTGCCTCCAAAACTCATCATCCGGCTCCTGGAAAAGCGTTTCACCAAGTCAAGCAACGCGCTTACTAGCTCCCCTGCCCCATGGAGTTGTAAGAGAAGCATCGCTCACACTTGCCTGTGAAACTAGTCGCTCGGCTCTTAGAAGACAGGCACAGAAACTCAGTAACGTTACTGAGAGGAGGAACTACCCCTCGGCGACAAGCAACGCTGCACATCTTCGTCTCTAAGTCCAGGGCCTTGGCCTGGGGGGCGCTGCCATTTCCGTTCTCCTAAGCCTATGGTATGAGGACATCGATTGTGAGTTGCATGTGAGCTCCACAACTCTTTGTCTGTTGCACTTTCCATTTTTACACAGATCCGGTGCCTCAAGGTCCTACTTGCATCCACAAGATCATTTTCTAAATGCTCTGACGTTCTAACGACATCAGTAATGATGGAAGCTCTGCTTACGCGCTGCCAGACACGGCGCTCAGCACTCATCCTGTGTGAATGGAACCTGCTCCCACTGAGAAATAAGGAAGCGGGGATGAATGTGAATCCATAACCCAGTTATGACTTTCAAACGTCACATTCGCCATTAACAGTGCTCTGGTTTCCCCCCATCACTGATATCTGAGTAACGGACTCTGAAATAGAGCAGTAACTCTCATCAACTGTCTGTTGGACTGTGCCCACCTCCGTGCATATTTCCACCCCACTGCTCACAGCTGCTCTCCACACGAACATACAGCAGCGCCACTGTAGACGGAAACAGGGCCCAGATAAATGAAGTGATTGTCCAGAGCCACGCTGGTAAGTAGCAGACCTGGGATTTGAACTACGGCATGTTTGATCACAAAACACACTATCTCACAACCAACTCCCACTTCCTTTTTCTTTTTAAAAAAGGATCAAATGTCTCTTATTTGGGTTTGGGGAAAGAGAGGATTCCTAGCGACAAAAGAATGAACTGCAGACAGCTGGACACCCAGCATCTAAGTTATGAGCCTCCCCTGTTTGCATTAACAGAGGTCACTGTTGTGCAGAGCCTTACTGCTGGATTCCTGATCGTAGCAAATTCCAGGGCTCCAGACTGCAGGCTCAGGCTCTGACTAACACTACAGTGATTTACCGAGGATAAATACCACCGCCAGGCTGTCTTGTGACTGCACACACAATCCAGCGCGCTGGAATGCCGGAGATGCCGAGGGCTGCTGGCGCGCTCGGACCACGCAGGTCCCCTCCAGACTCTGAGCTCCACGCTCCTGCCAGCAAACAGCAGCATCCCCGGAAGAACTGGGGAAGCCGAGCATCCTGAATGATCGTTGTGCGCTAACTCACGTGTGGAGAGGGAAAGGAACAGGGCCATTCACCTCCGCCCTCCACCGAGACCCCAGACTCTGACCATACCCGCTCTCGCACCATGGTGGGGGCGGGGGGGGTGGTGTCTGAGTCCAGCAAATATACAAGGCAGCGTCCACTCCCTCCGAAGGGTGTGCATGTGAGAAACACAGCGGGGCAGGGGCGGGGCACGGCGCAAAACTAGGGCACAGGGAAGCATGCGGGTTTCCCAGCACAAATGTGGTGACGTCACTCAGAGTCCAGCTCTCATCTCAACAGAAGAGCACACTGAGGCAACTCGCGTGCAGGGCACGCGCACAGGCGGGGAGCAGCGCCCTCGAAACCAGCCCCAGGACCACCAGCCACCTGCGGCCACTTCTCGGAGGGCGGGAGCTGGCACGCTCAGACCCAAACAGGAAAACCACCCTCCGCCGCAGGAAGGTCTCGGCTGTGTGCCACGAACACACTGGTGAGCCCGCGCGCCTACATGTCAGGCAGCCACCCGTTTCCCAGCCAGGGGCAGGCGCTGGCCTCTCTGGTCACTGCCCGGCCCCTAAGGACACTCAGCGGGGACCGGTCCCCCCCAAGAAGCACCTGGCAGGGACCAGGCAAAGGAGGCAAGTCTCCCCGATCACCTCCCGAGGCCGCTTGAAGCAAGTTACCACTGGTGGGGAACGCAGGCGAACGGCGGACACGTGGGATGGAGGTCACTCCCCTAAGTTATTAAAACCAGTTAAGTGGCCCCTCCAAGTGGGGAGTTGGGGGACTAGCAGGCACTTTCTCCTTTCGGAGTCGGCACAAATAGGCCGTGGAAGCTCCCCGCGGGCCCATGTGAGCCGGGACGGCCGTGGAGAAGGGGGGCACTTACAGGTGGGGGGCGAAGATGCGACTCATCTTGGAAGCATGGTCACCGGCCAGTCCAGGTCGTCGTCGCCGGGGTCCACGCTGAACTTCCTCTTGCTGGGGCTGATGGGCGGGGGCCCCGTGCGGTGAGCGGTGAGGGCCGAGGCCACCGGGAGGGTCTGCAGCCGGGGCTCCCCTCGGAGAGCAGCTTCACCTGCAGAGACAGAGACGAGTCATCGGTGTCCCCAGGCAGGAAAGATGCGCCCGCCCACCCCCCGACTCCGGGGGAAAGTTGCTGGCAACGTGATGGGCTACCCCGGCATGCTCAGATCGGGCCTCAGGCCCGCGGTGAGCTGCCAAGCGTGAGACTTTCTACATAAACGTGGTTTCCCAGCATGATCGCTCTCTTCTCCCCCAGCTTCACTGAGACACAACTGACATATAATGTTGCACGGGTTCACAGTGAACCCTGTGTGAAGGTGATACACTTCAAGACCGCAGAAACATCATCCCCCTGGAGCTAACACCTCCATCATCACGTCACATAACCATCTTCTCCCCTTCAGCAACTTTTTAGGGTCTAGTTTAAAATAAAACCGTGCAGTGAAGTAACTAGGGGGTGCAGACCATGAACCATCTCAGGAGTTAACTGAAAACATGAAAGGTCTTTTGACTCCTAGGCATTCAGCTGCGTATCTGTAAGAGTATGACCTAACCGTGGCTTCGGTAAGACACCCACCTCACTTCTCTTGCTTGTTACTTTTTTATGATGTTTTTCGCATGTTATTTTGTTTTTTTTTTTAAGAATGAGGAAATTTTATGGGCTCATAGTTCACGTATTTGCCCCCAATGTTAAACAAAAATACATGGTTTAACGGGAAATAAACTTTTTCTTAGAGTACACTGAAAACCTGCGTGTTACAAACACTATGATTATGATCAGCACTAAGTTTCTGTGTGTGATGTGTCACGCGCTAATGCCCGGGTGCAGTTCTCCAAAGATTTCCAAAGCCAGACTCTTGCATCAGAGTTCACATTTCGATCTGATTCGACATCTTGAGTGTTTTTCATTCCTGTTTCAGAAAGGCTCTGAGCGAAGAGCTAACTTTGGGCCTCCTTATGAATTAAAATAATCATAGCCTTTCATTATAAGAATGGTTCTGTACCTTCTAACATTTATAATCGAGAGTAATAGTTACTTTTAAGAGCAAAGTTTTCTAAGTCATAGAAGGGGGAGGGGGAGGGTTTACCTCAAATTCTCACACACAGGAACCCCTCTGTTGTGCTTCTGCTACCTGGCCTCTAAGGCCTGACCATTTCTGTTTCCACTTGGGTCACCGTTCGAGGGTCATACTGGGATAAGGGCCTGTGGGACCCAAGAAAGGCAACCCTGTTGCCACACTAACGCTTGTATCGTCACAGACGCACGGACACACACACACACACACACACACACACACACGACAAGCACAATCCTGTCAGGGAAAGGAGTGAGGGGATTAAAAAAACACAAGACACCTTCTTCATGTTGACCAGGAAAAATAGAAATTTTGCCAATTTAGTCAGCAGGATATAAACTAGCAAATATACGGTCACCCATAAGCCACCTCCAGTCAGGATTTCTTTTAAGGGTTCTGGTCCCAAAGCAAACTGGAACTTTCCATCTTAAATAAAAAACTTAAAAAAAAAAAAAAAAAACCAACCAAGCCCTGGGCTGGTTACCCTCAGAAATTCCGCAGGATCTTGGTTGATCCTCTGTTTCCTATTAAGTCATTTCTGGTTTAAACAAACAGCACTGCTGATATCTGTGCCTCGATAAACCAGAAAATATCCCAAGTCGGCCCCTTCTCCACGGAGCATCAGCGGCGCGGTTAACTTCTGGAGGAGCCCCGGTACGACCCCAGGAACCCAGCAGCTGTAGCGAAGCCTCATCCGCAAGGCTGAGCGTCAGCGCGCGCTCCGCCCAGTGTTCCTCCACGTCCTTGGCAGGATGCACGGGCTGGGGAGGACTCCGTGTGGACCCCTGGGCTTGGGGACCCATTTCGTCAAGATGCCAGATATGTGGCCACAGGAGCTGCCATGGAAAACCACCAAAGCAGCAAAGGAAGAGTCGCTCCCAAAAAAGGAGTCAGTCGTCACACAAGCAATCGGTGTGACGCGAGAAGCACGACCCTGGGGTGAGAGCTGCATCCCCGCTCCGCTCCCCAACCCCCACCTCTGTACACGTTCTCGGGCTTGTCTGCGTTTAAGGTCATCAAACGGAGGCGCTGGTGTGCAGGAATGGGCCTTTTGATAACGCTGGAGATGGCGGACCTGCCGGGTAGAGGGCCCACGAAGGAAGCACGGGGTCCTGCTCCCCGCAGGGGTCCTCCAGAGACGATGGGGACGCGCCTGCGGTCAGCACTGGGCTCCTCTGAGTGACAGATGTGACCCATTCACAGGTGGACAGGCTCACAGCAGCAAGAGCCGTGGCCGCTGCCAAGCAGACTGACATCCCCCCGCTCTGGGCCTCCAGCCAGCCAGAGGGTGGGCCAGCTACCATCTCCCATTCCTTCCCACCCGATTCTGTGGTCCACAATCCTCTCATCTACTAGGATCCAACCAGCCAACGTCGACTGAGACCTTGTGCTGTGTTCGAGGTCGCTTCAGTCGTGTCCAACTCTTTGTGACCCCATGGACTGAAGTCTGCCAGGCTCCTGTGTCCATGGGATGCTCCAAGCAAGAATACTGGAGTAGGGGAGGGGGCTGTTTCCTCCTCCAGGGGATTGTCTGGACTCAGGAATCCAACTCCCTCTTGCATCTCCCGCACTGGCAGGCGGGTCCTCTACCAATTAATTGTGAAATAATGAACTAAGACGTCAAAACCCAAAGTATGGACCTTCAATCTTACATGATTAAAAAAAAAAAATGTGGAGCTATGGTCAAATGCATTTGGAAACCATGAGGTTAAACAGTTCTCCCAGGAGTCCCTTTCTTGACTTTCTAAAGCACGTGTCAGTCTCTAAGAGGGAGACACAGCAGCGGTGCCTCCTGTGAGCCCACCCCCAAGGGCCCTGCACCTTCTGTAGACTCAGCCCACCCTCACCCGAACAGCCAGGGGCTCTCCAGCCACTGACAAAACACAACCCAGACTGCTCCAGCGCTCACGGTCGACATCTGGTCCCAGCTAGGCTTCCCAGGTGTGTTCCCAGTATTCCTCTATCTAGGCTTTGAAAACCTCAGCCCTGAGAGTTAACCAGTCACCACACAACACAGAGAACTCACGATCTTTACTCGGGTTCTCTCTCTAATCCCCTGGTATTGAATCCGATACATAAGGCCAACTAAAAATGCCACCTCCTTCAGGCTGCCTTCCTTGATTTCTCGATCTGAAAGTCATCTCTTTTCCTGACACACAGAAATGTATCACTATGGCCCTTCCCACTTTGTTTGGTGCCCCTTGAAGTAAGGGACATGGTATTCATTCCCTATCCTCGGAGCACAGACCACAATGTGTTCCATGCAGCAGACGGTCATGATATCCTGCCAATGTGTGTATGAGGCCAAGATGGCCAGGTACAGAGTTTGGGGATATGTTAAAGATTAAGAAATAGTAGAATAAGGATTTTTTAAAGATCAATTTGAGTATGTATTTACATGAAGAACTCTTAAAAATTCAGTAACAGAAACCCAAATTAAATACAGGAAATGATCGGAACAGAACTTTCTCCAAAGGTCTACAAATGAGCAGGGAGTGAGCGAGAGGCAATATCTTCAACATGAACGGCCGTGCACGCACACGCTCCTAGTGGCTCCAGTCGTGCCCGACTCTGGGCGACCCTATGGACGGTAGCCCGCCGGGCTCCTCATTCCTTGGGATTCTCCAGGCAAGAATACTGGAGTGGGTTGCCACGCCCTCCTCCAGGGGATCTTCCCGACCCAGGGATCAAACCTGCGTCTCGTAGGTCTGTGTGCACTGGCAGGTGGGTTCTTTACCACTTAGTGCCACTTGGCAAGTCCAACCAGCCGTCAGGGAAACACAAAACACACCCACAGTGAGATACCAGCTCACAGACACCAGGAGGGCTGGGCGAAAAGGACAGAGGATGAGTGGCGGTAAGGATGTGGACAGGCTAGAACCCTCGTGTCTTCCTGACGTGAATGTAAAACCGTGCAGGTGCTAGAAAAAAGCACGGCGGGCAGCTCCTCAAACGGCTAACCACAGAGCCAGCAACACCCTCCAAGGCAGATGCAGGAGAAACGAAAACACATAGTCACACGCAACTTACCCAGGAACGTTCACCGCAGCTTTACTCTTCACAGCCCCAAGCCCACATACCCAGCGCTGAGCAGATACTGAAAACGTGGTCTATCCGCAGGATGGAATGTCGTTGCTCAGCTTTGAGAAGGAAGGAAGCGCTGATTCACGCTACAACACGGGAGAATCTAGAGGATAGGACGCTCCAACCCGAAAGGCCACGTCTTGTCTGGTTCCATTTTACGGAATGTCCAGAACAGGCAAGTGTGTGGAGACAGAAAGTAGATTAGTTTTAAAATAAACATAGAAAAGAAAGTCGACTGGTGGTGACTGGGGGCTGGGAGAAGTTGGAGGTGGGACACGACTGCGAGGGAGGTTTCTCTTGGGAATGATAAGAAAATGTTCCTAAAAAAGAAAAAAGAAAATGTTCCTAAAATAGAAAAAAAAGAAAATGTTCCTAAACGTGGCGAAGGCCACAGAACCCTATGAATACACTAAAATCCACCGTCTCGTGTGCTTTGAATGGGCGAATGGCATGATAATGTGAATTATATTTCCCTAAAGCTGTATTTATAAGTAGGTGAAAGAAGATCCCATTGTTACGAGATCCTTGTCTCCACAATTAACTGTTAAATAAGAACAAGCATCCATTAATTGTCCCTGAAATAAAAATAAACCTCTTGTTATTCCAGCTATCTCTCTACTATGTCACGGTCAGATAACTTTCTAAATATTTATCAAGTGTAAAAAACAAAAACAACGCAGAAGAGCTTGAGGTTATGCAGGCACTCGGGTTCATCAGAATCCTATTAAGCTCCAGCTCAGCTTTTAATCAGACCTTGTTTGAGTGTCTATTACATGCCGAAGGCTGTGTGAAGTACCCAGAAGAAAACAGATGATGAAATTTTCATACTGACTCTGACCACAAGCAGAGGAGGAAAAGAATACACACCAAAAGGAACTTATCTTGGGGTATAAAAGGCTTTTCTCTTTTGCGCTAATGGGTATGCCAAACCTCACAATGGTTTGGTGATTTGAAAAAGGAGAAATGATCTTTCTTTGTCAAGAACAAACAAGAGAAGGGCATTTGAGCTGTCTGAGGAAGCCGGTATTTTAAGTTTCTGAGTTGGCTTAGCTACAACTGTCAATTTAACTTTTTTTTTTTAAGAGGTTACAATTATAACTAAAGGAGCTCGACTCAAGCTGTTATCTGGCCTGTTAAATAGAAGATAATTTTATCCAGGTATCTGTTACCGAAGAACAATGCCTAATGGATAAAAAAAAGTAGTTCTTGTTTCCAGTCATGATAGTGGTTTCAGTAAATGGATCAAAAGTATTCCTTAATTATTTCTCCAAATGTTGAAGATGAGCAAGGATTTGGGCCCAAGATTTCACAAGAGTCAGCATATACTAATTTCAAATTTTAAAAAAAAAAACCTTCACAGAGAGAAAGGAAAAAGAAAGCCACTTAGCTTTATGATGTGCTATATAATGATTCTGAGATATTAGAAGAAAATCCTGCTTTCCAAGTCAGAATGGGGATGAAGGGAAGAAAGGTCAAGGGAGAGAGATGAGCCTCAGGAACCCACAGCTTTGAGTCATGTTCCTGCCACAGCTAAAGGCTTCTAGCACTCCCGACTTCCTCCACTATAATGAAACTGACCCTTGTCCACCATCAGCTGGCATCTTTTGATAAGAGGAGTTTCTTTCTTTGGGGGACGTGACACAATGGTCCATCTTAGACGGGACCCAGTACAGAGCCTAACCGGAGGGGTCTTCCCAACAGTGCCTGTCTCTTTAATGTTGTGTGCTTAGCTGCTCAGTCAACTCTTTGCGACCCCATGGACTGTAGCCCACCAGAGGCTCCTCTGTCCAGGGGATTCTCCGGGCAAGAACACTGGAGTGGGTTGCCATTTCCTCCTCCAGGGGATCTTCCCGACCCAGAGATCAAACCCAGGTCCTCCTGTGTTGGCAGGTGAGTTCTTTACCAACTGCCCCGTCTGGGAGGCCCCTGAGCCTCCATCTGTAAGATTCCGTGGTCCCACGAGCTCATCCTGAGGGCCTCCCTGTGGCTCTCATCTCAGCATGCTCCATAACGTGTATCTTCCAAAGTGGTTAATGGAGAAACACTGTTACAGGACACGCTGCACCCGAGGAGGGAAGGAAAAGCTGCAACTGAGATCCTGATCGTCCACCTCACAGCTGAAGGAGATCTAGTTAAAAACCACGAACCCTTCCCAGTCTCGGCGGTCCCGCTCCGTTTCCTCATCTCAGCCCTACAAGAAAGCTGCCGGTAGTCAGCAGAGACCCAGGAGAAGGGTGCTTGCCTCCACAAAATCGCAGCCTCGAGTCTGACTCAGACCTTCAGCACGGAGGAGGCAACTGGGCTGGCTCAGAGAGGTAAGCGGACCCCGGGGCAACGCGGGGGCAGGCTCCAAAATCCAGCCAGCTCCTCCTCATGCCTCTTCCTCCCCAGCTCTGTGGCCGCAGTGAAGACTGTGGCGTAACTCAGCAGAGATTAATCAAGATCACGGCTCCGACTGTGACTTTGTGGAGACCAGTCGGACAGCGCAAGGCTGAAATGACGGTGTCTGTGTTTAAGAAGTCTGCTTGTCTAACTTCTCCTGCTCCAGTCTTCCGGCCTGGACAATTCCATGGACAGAGGAGCCTAGGGGGCTACACACAGCCCTTGGGGTGGCAAAGAGTCAGGCATGACTGAGCAACAAACACGTACTCTAACTTCTGAGGATTTCTCGTGAACCACTCTGCCTTGCCCAACAGAGTTTTCTGCCACAGTTGACATCCTGGCTGTGTCCCACATTTTACGTTCTCCTCTCCTCCCTTTTATCGTGTCGGAACCTAAATCAAAAAAGTATAAAAAACCACGGCCCGGTCCCCCAAGCTCGGCAGTGGGCTCCGTCTCCTGTCTGACCACAGCCCACGGCGACCAACTGATGTCACCCTGCTGGCAGGGGCCCCTGATAAAACAAACGCGCTCCACATGTCACAACCCATCTCCCACCCCACGGCCCGGCAGGCGGGGCATCTGCCTTTTCTCTCAAAGAATACTTCTTTGTCTCAAGGACCAGCAGCGGGGGAGGAGACAGCAAAGCCACCCGCTCTCCAACGGTTCAACTTGTGGCTATTCTTGACTGCTTTCTGCAATGGAGGGCTGTTGGGCAACACGATGGAACCCGCGTGAGCCAGCAGAGATAAAAGATGTGACGTAGCGTCTGCCCACAGTGCAAAGACTGCATGCGACTCGACAGCCCAGGAACAGAGCCTGCGTACCCCACACCCCCGGCCCCGGGGGTGTCCCCCAGAGTGTCTTTCCACTGCTACTAGAGACGTGCGGCTCTGACCCTGCAGCCCAATCACACGTCTGGAGGCCACAGCTCAGCTAAAGGTCACTCCTGTCCAGTCAGTCAGGAAGTGGGCTTGGGGGGAGGTCTCTGCCAGACCCCTGGCTGAGCTTGGTTTGAGCTCAGTGAGACTGTTGGAGGGGGAGGGACGAGTAAACCCACAACCGGCAGGAGTGACTGCTAATAATATAATTAACGGTAACAATACCATTGTAAAACTTTCAGAGTTGAAACACACAGTTTTCATTAGAATTCCAAGCACTCCAAATAATCTTGTAGACATGTCTGCAAGATACTTTGTCAGGACCTTCTTACATCTTAACGGAACGGCGAACCACTTCAGTACATATCCTATTTAAAAATCTGAGTTTTATTCTGGGTTCTCCTAACTACAGTCCTGTAAGGGAAGAGAAGAAGGAAGCAGAGCTCACATCCTGCAGCCAAGGAAATCAATGTTTCAAGAATGGGTGGACATGGACTGCCCTGGCAGCCCAGAGGTTAGGACCCCGCACATCCACTGCAGGAAGCACGGGCTCGATGCGAGGCGGGGGAGCTAAGATCCTGCGCACCACTCAGTGCCACACGCCACACAGTGCCGGGAGGGGGCAGGGAAAACAGGTACATAATTCAGGTCACAAAGCAAATTAACAGAAGGGCTGAAAGGAGAAACCGGGCATCTAGATTTCTCAGCTTTCATGATCTTTCTAGCTGCGCAGGATGCTTTACAGGTCAAGGAAAGGAAGTGGGAGGAAGGGAACTGAAGGCAGGAAGCAGGAAAGAGAGTGGAAGGGGAGGGTGAGGGCAGGAAGGGGGGCCTGAGGGGCTGAATCGTGCCCCCGAGACTCGTGTGTCGCGGTCCCAACATCCCGGTGCTCAGAATCTGACTTACGTGGAGACGGGGTCATATGGGAGGGCACCCAGGCAACACGACTGATGTCCTTATGAGAGGAGATGAGCACACAGACACACACAGAGGGGAGACTTGGTGAACGTGAAGACAGACGTCTACAGGCCGAGAGAAGAGGCCTCGTGTGACGCTCGGATCTCAAAGTCAGCCTCCAAAACGGAGAGAGGAGCTGTCTTCTGTGTAAGCCCCGTGTCCGGGGTTCCCTGATCCAGGAGCCCAAGCTAACTGAGGTGAGCAGGGCAAGAGGAGGGAAGACAAGAAGGAAGCGGGGACGAGGAGGGCAGGGCTGAGACCTGGCTCTGACGCAGAGACAGAACAGGTCTGGGACAGAACCGCTTCCAACACTTGGTCTATCCCACCGACCTAACCTAGTGGGGCCGGTCAGGATGCGAGCAGCGTAACTCCTCGAGGCCACTTCCAGATTAAGCCTGCCCGAGAGGGGAGGGGCCCACTGCTGCGCAGAAGGCAAGAGGACTTCCTGGCTCGTGACCAGGAAAAGTGCAGACACAGCTGCGTCTCAGGCAAGCACATTCGCAAAGGGGAGGCCAAGGCGCTCTCTGAAAAGCACAAGTATAGGGGAGGGTCCCAGAGATGCGGCCGGGGGCGGGGCAGGGGCTCACACCGACTGTTGTCTACCAGGGGTAGACAGTGTAGACAGCTTCCAATGGTTTCAAGCATCTGTCATTCTTCAGAGGCAAGAGGAGAAGGGGCAAAAGGACAATTCCACAGAAAGGACAAGAATTCTGTAATTCCCAAATATCCATTCTAAATACACCCTTGGACGCTTTAATAAGGTAAAAAGAAATAACAACCTGATATCAAAAAGCACTAACTGGGATTTCCCTGGTGGTACAGTAGATGAGAATCTGCCTGCCAATCCAGCAGACATGGGCTCAACCCCTGGTCCACGAAGACCCCACGTGCGGCAGGGCAACTAAGCCCACACACCCCAACTACTGAGCCCACGTGTCCCAGAGCCTGCGCTCAGCAGCAAGCCACGAGAAGCCCAAGCACCGCAAGAGTCTCACCCCACACGCTGCAACGAGGAAAGCCCGTGTCCAGCAACAGGGACCCGTCGCAACAACGCCCGACCCCCCAAAGGAAAAAGCACTTACGGAAAATAGCGTTAGCAACAGCAAATGAAGCAACGGACAAACAACTAATCTCAAAAATATACAAGCAACTTACGCAGCTCAACTCCAGAAAAAGGAACGATCCAATCAAAAAATGGGCCCAAGAACTAAAAAGGCATTTCTCCAAAGAAGACATACGGATGGCTAACAAACACATGAAAAGATGCTCAACATCACTCATTATCAGAGAAATGCAAATCAAGACCACAGTGAGGTACCATTTCACACCAGTCAGAATGGCTGTGATCCAAAAGTCTACAAGCAATAAATGCTGGAGAGGATGTGGAGAAAAGGGAACCCTCTTACACTGTTGGTGGGAATGCAAACTAGTACAGCCATTATGGAAAACAGTGTGGAGATTCCT
>SJYC01138930.1:0-11334 GCA_006408675.1 Madoqua kirkii
CAAGACCACAGTGAGGTACCATTTCACACCAGTCAGAATTGCTGTGATCCAAAAGTCTACAAGCAATAAATGCTGGAGAGGATGCGGAGAAAAGGGAACCCTCTTACACTGTTGGTGGGAATGCAAACTAGTACAGCCATTATGGAAAACAGTGTGGAGATTCCTTAAAAAACTGCAAATAGAACTGCCTTATGACCCAACAATCCCACTGCTGGGCATACACACTGAGAAAACCAGAATTGAAAGAGGCACGTGTACCCCAGTGTTCATTGCAGCATTGTTTATAATAGCCAAGACATGGAAACAACCCAGATGTCCATCAGCAGATGAATGGATAAGAAAGCTGTGGTACATATACACAATGGAGTATTACTTAGTCCTTAAAAAGAATACATTTGAATCAGTTCTAATGAGATGGATGAAACTGGAGCCGATTATACAGAATGAAGTAAGCCAGAAAGAAAAACACCAATACAGTATACTGACACATATATATGGAATTTAGAAAGATAGTAATAATGACCCTGTATGTGAGACAACAAAAGAAACACAGATGTATAGAATGGACTTTTGGCCTCTGAGGGAGAGGGAGAGGGTGTGATGTTTTGGGAGAATGGCATTGAAACATGCATACTATCATGTAAGAAATGAAGAGCCAGACTATGTTTGATACAGGATACAGGATGCTTGGGGCTGGTGCATGGGGATGATCCAGAGAGATGATATGGGGTGGGAGGTGGGAAGGGGTTTCAGGATTGGGAGCTCGTGTACACTCGTGACTGATTCATGTTAATGTATGGCAAAACCAATACGGTATTTTAAAGTAGAATAAAGTAAAAATTAAAAAAAATAAAGTAAAAATTAAAAAAAATAATAAAAGACCATCTGACGAGAACAACAACAACAAAAAGACCCTGATGCTGGGCAAGATTGAAGGCAGGTGAAAGGGATGACCGAGGATGAGCTGGTTGAATGGCATCACTAACTCAAAGGACATGAGTTTGAGCAAGCCCTGGGAGATAGTAATGAACAGGGGAGCATGTGGTGCTGCAGTTCATAGGGTCGCAAACAGTTGGACACCACTGAGTGACTGAGCTGAATTGATGTTGAGGTATGTTCATTCTATGCCCATTTTTTGGAAGAATTTTAATCATAAATGGGTGCTGAATTTTGTCAGAGGCTTTTTCTGCATATATTGAGATTATCATATAGCTTTTAATCTCTCAATTTGTTAATATGGTATATCACATTGATTGATTTGTGTGTATTGAAAAATCCTTGCATTCCTGGAATAAACCTAACTTGATCATGGTGTATGAGCTTTTTGATGTGTTGCTGAATTCTGTTTTCTGTTATGTTCAAGCTGGTTTTAGAAAAGGCAGAGGAACCAGAGATCAAATTGCCAACATTCTCTGGATCATTGAGAAAGCAAGAGAGTTCCAGAAAAACACCTATTTCTGCTTTATTGACTATGCCAAAACCTTCGACTGTGTGGATCACAATAAACTGTGGAAAATTCTGAAAGAGATGGGAATACCAGACCACCTAACCTGCTTCTTGAGAAATCTGTATGCAGGCCAGGAAGCAACAGTTAGAACTGGACATGAAACAACAGACTGGTTCCAAATAGGATTGAAGTACGTCAAGGCTGTATATTGTCACCCTGCTTATTTAACTTATATGCAGAGTACATCATGAGAAACGCTGGACTGGAAGAAACACAAGCTGGAATCAAGATTGCTGGGAGAAATATCAATAGCCTCAGATATGCAGATGACACCACGCTTATGGCAGAAAGTGAAGAGGAACTAAAAAGCCTCTTGATGAAAGTAAAATGAGTCAGTTTTTCACACCAGGTGGCCATATAGGTGCTTACAATAATCTCTTATAATCCTTTGTATTTCTGCATTGTCTTTTTTAACCTTTCTTTTTTTATTTCTATTTTTGTTGATTTGAGTCTTCTCTCTCTCTCTTTTTTGTTTTCTTGATGATTCTGGCTAAAGAATTTGTCAGTTTTGTTTATCTTCTCAAAGAAGCAGCTTTTGCTTTTATTAATCTTTACTATTTCTTTAATTTCTTTTTTATTATTTCTGCTCTAATATTTATGATTTCTTTCTTTCTGCTAACTTTGGGGATTTTTTGTTCTTTTTCCAGTTGTTTTACATGTAAGAATAGGTTGTCTATTAGAGGTTTTCATGTTTCTTTTGGTAGGATTGTATTGCTATAAACTTCTCTCTTAGAACTGCTTTTGCTGCATTCCATAGGTTTTGAATTGTGTTTTTATTATCATTTTTCTCTATGAATTTTATTTCACCTTTGATTTCTCAGTAATCTGTTTGTTCTTTAGAATCATATTCTTTAATCTCCATGTGATGTATTTTTTTAGTTTTTTTTTTTCCTTGTAATTTATACCTAGTCTAATGGCACTGTGGTCAGAAAAGATACTTGACGTGGTTTTAATTTTCTTAAATTTACTGAGATTTGATTTGTGACCCAAGATGTGGTCTATCCTGGAGAATGTTCCTTGTGCAATTGAGAAGGTGTATTGTTCTGCATTTGGATAGAATGTCCTGAAGATATCAATGATATTCATCTGTTCTAATGTGTTATTTAAGATTTGTATTTCCTTGTTAACTTTCTGTTTTGATGATCTATCCATTGGTGTAAGTGGGGTATTAAAGTCTGCTATTATTACTGTATTACTGTGAATTTCTCCTTTTATGTCTGTTACTGTTTGTCTTATGTATTGAGGTGCTCCTATTTTGGGTGCATAGATGTTTATAATTGTTATCTCTTCCTCTTGGATTGATCCCTTGATCATTATGAAGTGTCCTTTTTTATCTCTTGTAATATTCTTTATTTTAAGGTCTATTTTGTCTGATATGAGGATTGCTACTCCAGCTTTCTTTGATTTCCATTTACATGGAATATAGTATTCTGTCCTCTCAGCTTTGGTCTTTATGTGTCTTTAGGTCTGAAGAGGGTTTCTTGCAGATACCGTATATGTGGATCTTATTGTATCCATTCAGCCAGTCTGTGTCTTTTGGTTGGAGCATTTATTCCACATACATTTAAAGTAATTACTGATGTATATGTCCCTATTGTCATTTTCTTAATTGGAGTTTTTCTAGATCTTTTCCTTCTTTTGTATTTTCTGACAATGTAAGACCCTTTAACATTAGTTGAAAAGCTGGATTTGTGGCTCCAAATTCTCTTACCTTTTGCTTGTCTGTAAAACTTTTGATTTCTCCATCAATTTTGACTGAGATCCTTGCCATGTAGAGTAATCTTGTTTGTAGATTTTCCCCTTTCAGTACTTTAAATATATCCTGCCATTCCCTTTTGGCCTGCAGTTACTCCTGAGAGATCAGCTGTTAAATGTGTGGCCTTACCCTTGTATGTTACTTGGTGCTTCTCCCTTGCTTTTTAAATATTCTTTCTTTGTGTTTAGTCTTTGTTAGTTTGCTTAGTATGTGTCTTGGTGTGTTTCTCCTTGGGTTTATCCTGTATGGGACTCTTTGTGCCTCCTGGACTTGATTGACTATTTCCTTTTCCATGTTGGGGAAATTTTCAACAATTATCTCTTCAAAAATGTTCTCATACCCTTTCTTTTTCTCTTCTTCTTCTGGGACTCCTATGATTCAACTGTTGGTGCATTTGATATTGTTCCAGAGGTCTCTGAGACTGTCCTTAGATCTTTTCATTCTTTGTACTTTATTCTGCTCTTTAGCAGTTATTTCCACCATTTTGTCTTCCAGCTCACTGATTCATTCTTCTCCTTCAGATATTCTACTACTGATTCCTTCTAGAGCACCTTTGTTTTCAGTAACAGTGTTGTCTCTGTATGTTTATTCTTTAATTCTCCTATGTCTTTATTACTTGATTCTTGCATTTTCTCCATTCTATTGGCAAGATTTTGGATCATCACTATCATTATTCTGAATAGTTTTTCAGGCTGTTTTCCTATTTCTTCTTCATTTATTTGGACTTTTGTGTTTCTTGTTTGCTCCTTTTTGGTGCACTGTTTCTCTGCTTTTTCATTGTTTATTTTTAACTTAGTGTGTTTTATGTCTCCTAATTCCAGGCTTCAAGGTTGAATTCTTTTCTCCTTTTGGTTTTTGCCCTCATGAGGTGGGTCTAGTGGCTTGTGTAAACTTCTTGTAGGGTGTGACTTGTGCTCGCATTTTGGTTGGAGGAGATGAGTTATTTTTTGTTTTTGTTTTCCCCTTAAGTACAGGGCTGAGTGAGGTGGTAATTCTGTCAGCTGATGACTGGGTTTGTATTTTTGTCTTGTTTGTTGTTTGGATGAGGCGTCCTGAAGAGGATGCTACTGACAGTTGGGTGATGCTGAATCTTGTAGACAAGTGGTTGCATTTGTGGGATTTCTCACTACTTGATACTCCCTAGGGTTAGGAGTTATCTGGTAATCTAGTGCCTTGGAATCAGCGCCTCCACTCCAAAGGCTCAGGGCTTGATCCCTGGCTGGGAATAGAGATTCCACATGTGGTTTACTATGGCATTAATTGAGGTTAAAACAAACACCCTTAAATGAGAAACAAAGGGAAGACCCCAGACAATTAGCAATTACACATCAGGCAAATAATAACTTAAAGATGAATATACACATATACATATACACCTATAAGCAAAATCAAAACTGTAAAAAAAAAGAGTGCAGTAGATTTTCCTGGCGAACAAAGGAAATGAAAAATGATATCACCAGTTAAGAACAAAACTAGCTAAAACACGAACTGGAAAACAAGACTAAGGCATGGTGCCCACTGGGGAACAAAGCAATAAAATAAAACAAGCTGACAAATGTGGTGAAACAAAGAAAGGAAAGAAAGAAATGAAAGAATAGAAATGCAAGGTTAAATAGAATTAGATAAAGAAGATTTACACAAAGAGAAACTTCAAGGAGAAAAGAGCAGTAGGAAAAGCAAACAAAGGAATAAATGTAGAAAAATAATAATAAATTTAAAAATATAACAACTTAAATTAAAAGAGAGAGATAATTAAAGAAAAAATAAAAGGGAAGACTCCCCCAAAATGCAAAAAGCCAACAACGGCAGAAGTTTACAGCAGAAATAAAAAGTGTGATTCAAGAAAACAGTTCTCAAATGCTTAATGGATTTAATAGTACTAATGAAATCAACCAATACAACACCAGAGGTGGACGGGGTGGGGGGGAATGGGAGACAGAGAAGAAAAAAATCCAGAAGAAAGCACATAAGGAGTTAAAATATACACATAATAAACGTTTTTCTTGAGTTGCTGCTGTCAGAGTCCTTTCCCTTGCTGGGAGTTACAGTCCACCTTGCCTCCCTTGAAGGCCCTCCAAGATCGTGCTGGTCTCTGGACCTGCTGTGGGGGCAGCTCAGACTCTAATCTGGTCCTACTCCTCTGTGTTCTTGCCTCCAATGTCCACAGCTGTCAGAACCAGTATGTGTTCTTCTGTGAGAACTTTCAATGTCCTTTTATATATCCATGACGCAGTCTGCCTAGTTGATCGTGTGGATTTAATCTGCAGCTAGTACAGCTGGTGGGAAGGTTTGGGTCCTCTTCGTTAGCCGCACTGTCTCTTGGTTTCAACTGTGGTTTTATCTCCATTTCAGCATGTGGGTCATCCACAGGGATTTGTTCCTGAGACTAATCTGGAGGTCTTGGTCTGCCCCAGTGAGGGCCAGGTGTGGAGGTGGCACAGCTGCTTGGGTGATAGGGGTCCTGGCAGCACCAGGCACTCAGCGGATCTGGTGGCTAGGCAAGCAGGAAATATGATGCTCTAGAAGGGTATGGCAACACACGCCAGAATTCTTGCCTGGAGATTCCCCGGACAGAGAAACCTGGCAGGCCACGGTCCACAGGGTCACAAAGAGTTGGACACAACCAAAGTGAGCCTGCATGTACAGACGCAGGACTTTTTCTAGCTGGTGGCAACTCTACCCCAGTGAGGACTGAGCATCAAGGTGGTGCAGCTGCTCGGGCTGGGGGGACCCAGGTGGCACCACGTGTGCAGGGACATGGAGTGCCTCAGCCACAGGAGCTCTGGCCCTAGCAGAGTCTCTGTCTAGCCTCTGGCAGCTGGTGATCAGGTCTCTGGGCAGTCCTTCTCTGTTGCTCTGCCTGCTCAGGCACTTAGAGGGCTCCCCGCCTGGGGTCCTTCCATGTTGCTCCGCGCGTCAGGTGCTTGAAGGGCCGGGCCAATCTCTGTTGCTCACCTGCTGGTGGTGGGATGTGGGCAGAGATGGGCGATGGTGCTGGCTCCACCCCCTGTGCACAGCTAGGTGGTATCGCCTTGCTCCCACTGCCGCTTGACTTTCCTCCACAGGCGTTTCCCACCACAATCTCCTCCCTCACGTCTCCTTGGGATGTCTCCCCACAGTCAACAGCAGGCCTCACCCTGGGATTGCTCCACAATCCCTAAGCTCCAGCTCCCAGCCGCTGTGCCTTCTAGGGGATCTGTGTTCCTGTGGGGGGCACATATGACTGTGCAAGGATTGTCTGTGTGATTCTCATTCCATTTAGGCCGCCACAGATCAGCTACTTCACTCTCAGCCTCAAATTATTTTCCTCTGACCCAAACAATTGCCCCGATGCGGGAACTGGACCCCAGCTTCAGTTCCTCCACCTGCTAGGGCAGGTCAGTTCTACCAACCCGTTTCTTCCCCTGGTTCCTTTGTCCTACTGAGTTTTGCATGGATCTATGTGTTCTTTTCCAGTGGTCAGGTACTCCTGCCCGCTCTCAGCTGGTGGTGTGCAGTCACTTCTGCGTCTGAAGGTATATTCCTGATGAAGAGATGTTCTCCACATCCACCGACTTCACCATATTGTTCCTCCTCACTATCCATTATGTTTTAATAGATACTTTTCATTGCCTATCATATTTTTAATTCTTAAGAATCCTTTCTTATACCCTTATTTTGGGGCAATTGTTACAGAACTTCTCTTATCACTCTGAAGATAAAAATATATTTGCTTTTGACATTTCTTTGAGTATTTTATCACTTGCCTTTTTCTCCAAGTTTCCCTTTTATATTTGTTTGCTTTGGTCTCTATTGTGTGTCCTAGTCTTTAGTATTTACGACCTTTGTGTATATCTGCATTTATAGATGAACTTTAGGAGGTTGACTGAAAACTTTGTGGGGCTGGCTCATTGACTGGTGGGTTTCAGTGATGACCAAGCCTGTCATGGCCCATTCATTGGAAGCTCTCAAAAACTGGTTTTCCTCCAGAGCTTAGACCTAATCTATTTTGCAAGAGAACAACTCAGGTCTCCCACTCCCCCATGCGGACATAAGCTTTTATGTTGGCAGTTTGGAGGGCAGGGAAAGGAAACTGTCTTCACATTCAGGATGCATAACCTCTTAACTGTCCTTCTTTCAGGAAAGGAATACATTCTCACCTTCTGGGTAGCCAGTGCCCCTAGTCCACTGACCCTCATTTGCTGCATTAGGTCAGATGCAGTCATCTCGGTTTATTGTTTGGTAGATGCCTCTGGATGCAGCATTCTCCTGCGTAACTTTCTGTAATGCTGGACATATTCTATGCTGCTCCGTAAACTAGATATTACCATATGATATGTGGCTTGCAAAACTGTTTAAAACTCTTTTTAAATTTATTTTTTATTGAGGATAATTGCTTTACAGAATTTTGTTGCTTTCTGTCAAACCTCAATGTGAATCAGCCACAGGAGTCCGTATATCCCCTGTCTTATGAAACTCCCTCCCATCTCCTGCCCCATCCCGCCCCTCTAGATTGAAACAGAGTCCCTATTTGAGTTTCCTGAGCCATGCAGCAAATTCCTGGTGGTGATTTACTTTATGTATGGTAATGTAAGATTCCATGTTACTCCTTCTGTCCATCTCACCTTCTCCTTCCCTCTCCTCATGTCCATAAGGCTGTTCTCTATGTCGGTTTCTCCACTGCTGCCCTGTACATAAATTCTTCAGTACCATGTTTCTAGATTTCGTACATATGTGTTAGAATATGATATTTAGCTTTCTGACTTACTTCACTCACTTTACTTCTCTATTATACACTCACTGTATAATAGGTTCTAGGTTCATCCACCTCATCAGACCTGACTCAAATGCATCCCTTTTTACAGCTGAGTAATATTCCATTGTGTAACACGACTTCTTTATCCATTCATCTGTCAATGGACATCTAGGTTGCTTCCATGTCCTAGCTATTGCAAATAGTGCTGCAGTGAACAATGGGATACGTATGTTTTGTTTGGTTTCAATTTTTTTTCCCTCAGGGTATGTGCCTAGGAGTGGGATTGCTAGGTCATATGTTGATTTTGTTCCTAGTTTGTTAAGGAATCTCCATACTGTCTTCCATAGTGGCTGTATCAATTTACATTCACACCAACAGTACAAGATCGTTCCCTTTTCTCCACACCCTCTCCAGCATTTATTGTTTATAGATTTTTGATGATGACCTTCCTGACTGGTGTGAGCTGATATCTCATTGTAGTTTTAATTTGCATTTCTCTAATGAGCGATGTTGAGCATCTTCTCGTGTTTGTTAGCCCTCTGTATGTCTTCTTTGGAGAAATGCCTGTGTAGGTGTTTTTCCCGCTTTTTGACTGGGTTGTTTGTTTCTCTGGCATCGAGTTGTATGAGTTGCTTGCATATTTTGGAAATTAATCCTTTGTCAGTTTTTTCATTTGTTATTATTTTCTCCAATTCTGGGGGTTGTCTTTTCACCTAGCTCATAGTTTCCTTTGCTGTGCAAAAGCTTTTAAGTTTAATCAAGTCCAACATATTTATTTATTTATTTATTTTTATTTTCGTTACTCTAGGAGGTGGGTCATAGAGGATCTTGCTTTGATTTATGTCACTGAGAGTTCTGCCTATGTTTTCCTCTAAGCTTTATAGTTTCTAGTCTTACATTTAGGACTTAAATCCATGTTGAGTTTATCTCTGTGTATGGTGTTAGGAAGTGTTCTAATTTCCTTCTTTTATGTATAGTTGTCCAGTTTCCCCAGCACCATTTGCTAAAGAGGCTGGTTTTACTCCATTGTATATTCTTGCCTCCTTTGTCAAAAATAAGGTGCCCATAGGTGCATGGGTTTATTTCTGGCTTTCTATCTTGTTCCATTGGTCTATACTTCTTTTGTGTGTGTGTGTGTGTGTGTGTGTGTGTGTGTGTGTGCCAGTGCCATACTGTCTTGGTGACTGTAGCTTTGTAGTGTAATCTGAAGTCAGGAAGACTGATTCCTCCAGCTCCATTCTTCTTTCTCAAGACTGCTTTGGCTTTACAGGGACTTTTGTGTTTCCATATGAATTCTGAATTTTTTTGTTCTGGTTCCGTGAAAAATGCCACTGGTGATTTAATAGGGATTGCACTGAACCTGTAGATTGCATTTGGCAGTGTAGTCATTTTCACAATATTGATTCTTCCTACCCAGGAACATGGAATATCTCTGCATCTGTTTATTCTTTGTTTTTTTTTTTTTTTTTTTTTTGCATTAGTGTCTTACAGATTTGTGTTTCTTTTGTCTCCTTAGGTAAGTTTATTCCTGGATATTTAACTCTTTTTGTTGCAGTGGTGAGTGGGATTGATTCTTTAATTTCATCTTTCTCATTTTTCATTGTTAGTATATTCTAATTGTTGTATTTCTAATGCAAGTGATTTCTGTGTATTGACTTTGTATCCTGCAACTTTGCTAAATCCACTGATTAGCTCTAGTGGGTTTTTGACACTATCTTTAGGGTTTTCTATGTACAGTATCATGTCATATGCAAACACTGAGAATTTTACTTCTTCTTTTCTGATCTAGATTTCATTTCTTTTTCTTCTCTGATTGCCATAGCTAGGACTTCCAGTACTATGTAGAATAATAGTGGTGAAAGTGGACACCCTTGTCTTGTTCCTGATCTTAGCAGGAATGCTTTCAGGTTTTCACCACTGAGAATAATAATGTTTGCTGTAGGCTTATCGTATACGACCTTTACTGTGTTGAGGTAGGTTTCTTCTATGCCATTTTTTGAAGTTTAATCATAAATGGGTACTGAATTTTGTCAGAGGCTTTTTCTGCATGTACTGAGATGATCATGTGATTTTTATCTTTCAATTAGCTAAAAGCAGAGACATTACTTTGCCAACTAAGGTCAGTCTAGTCCAGGCTATGGTTTTTCCTGTGGTCATGTATGGATGTGAGAGTTGGACTGTGAAAAAGGCTGAGCGCCGAAGAATTGATGCTTTGAACTGTTGTGTTGGAGAAGACTCTTGACAGTCCCTGGACTGCAAGGAGATCCAACCAGTCCATTCTAAAGGAGATCAGCCCTGGGATTTCCTTGAAAGGAATGATGCTAAAGCTGAAACTCCAGTACTTTGGCCACTTCATGTGAAGAGTTGACTCACTGGAAAAGATTATGATGCTGGGAGGGATTGGGGGCAGGAGGAGAAGGGGATGACAGAGGATGAGATGGCTGGATGGCATCACTGACTTGATGGACGTGAGTCTGAGTGAACTCTGGGAGATGGTGATGGACAGGGAGGCCTAGGGTGTGGCAATTCATGGGGTCGCGAAGAGTTGGACACGACTGAGTGATTGAACTGAATTGAACTGTGTATCACATTGACTGATTTGTGTATACTCAAGAATCCTTGCATTCCTGGAATAAGCCCAAC
Organism: Madoqua kirkii; assembly: GCA_006408675.1. NCBI lineage: Eukaryota > Metazoa > Chordata > Mammalia > Artiodactyla > Bovidae > Madoqua > Madoqua kirkii. The sequence continues at coordinate 10,642 of SJYC01138930.1, forward strand.
TTGATCATGGTGTATGAGCTTTCTGATGTGATGCTGAATTCTGTTTGCTAAAGTTTTGTTCAGGATTTTTGCATCTCCGTTCATCAGTGAATTGGCCTGTAATTTTCATTTTTTGTGTTGCTTTTGTCTGGTTTTGCTATCAGGGTGATGGTGGCTCATAGAATGAGTTTGGAAGTGTTTCTTCCTCAGCAATTTTTTGTAAGAGTTTTAGAAGGATAGGCATTACTCGTCTCTAAATGTTTGATAGAACTCTCCTGTGAAGCCATCCGGTCCTGGACTTTTGTTTTGTGGGAGATTTCTGATCACAGCTTTAATTTCAGTGCTTGTAATTGGGTTGTTCATAATTTCTATTTCTTCCTGGTTCAGTCTTGAGGGATTGAACGTTTCTAAGCATCTGTCCATTTCTTCCAGCTTATCCATTTTGTTGCCATATAGTTGTTCATAATAGTCTCTTATAATCTTTTGTGTTTCTGAACTGTCTGTTGTAACCTCTCCCTTTCCTTTCTAATTTTGTTGATTTCATTCTTTTCTCTTTTTTTCTTGATGAGTCTGGCGAAAGGCTTGTCAATTTTGTTTATCTCTTCAAAGAACCAGCTTTTAATTTTATCAATCTTTACTATTGTTTCTTTCATTTCTTTTCTGTTTATTTCTCCTCGGATCTTTATGATTTCTTTCCTTCTACTAATTTTTTTG
>SJYC01138931.1:0-15771 GCA_006408675.1 Madoqua kirkii
CCCTTTCAGTACTTTAAATATATCCTGCCATTCCCAGTTACTCCTGAGAGATCAGCTGTTAAATGTGTGGCCTTACCCTTGTATGTTACTTGGTGCTTCTCCCTTGCTTTTTAAATATTCTTTCTTTGTGTTTAGTCTTTGTTAGTTTGCTTAGTATGTGTCTTGGTGTGTTTCTCCTTGGGTTTATCCTGTATGGGATTCTTTGTGCCTCCTGGACTTGATTGACTATTTCCTTTTCCATGTTGGGGAAATTTTCAACAATTATCTCTTCAAAAATGTTCTCATACCCTTTCTTTTTCTCTTCTTCTTCTGGGACTCCTATGATTCGACTGTTGGTGCATTTGATATTGTTCCAGAGGTCTCTGAGACTGTCCTCAGATCTTTTCATTCTTTGTACTTTATTCTGGTCTTTAGCAGTTATTTCCACCATTTTGTCTTCCAGCTCACTGATTCATTCTTCTCCTTCAGATATTCTACTACTGATTCTTTCTAGAGCATCTTTATTTTCAGTAACAGTGTTGTCTCTGTATGTTTATTCTTTAATTCTCCTATGTCTTTATGACTTGATTCTTGCATTTTCTCCATTCTATTGGCAAGATTTTGGATCATCACTATCGTTGTTCTGAATAGTTTTTCAGGTTGTTTTCCTTTTCCTCTTCATTTATTTGGACTTTTGTGTTTCTTGGTTGCTCCTTTTTGGTGCACTGTTTCTCTGCTTTTTCATTGTTTATTTTTAGCTTAGTGTGTTTTATGTCTCCTAATCCCAGGCTTCAAGGCTGACTTCTTTTCTCCTTTGGTTTTTGCCCTCATGAGGTGGGTCTAGTGGCTTGTGTAAACTTCTTGTAGGGTGTGTCTTGTGCTCGCATTCTGGTTGGAGGAGATGAGTCATTTTTTGTTTTTGTTTGTTTTTCCCTTATGTACAGGGCTTAGTGAGGTGGTAATTATGTCTGCTGATTGTTGTAGCTATTGCAAATAGTTCTGCAGTGAACAATGGGATGCATGTGTCTTTTTCAATTTCGGTTTCCTCAGGGTATGTGCCTAGGAGTGGGATCACTGTGTTATATGGTGTGTTTATTCCTAGGTTTTTAAGGAATCTTCATACTGTCTTCATAGTGGCTGTATCAATTTACATTCCCACCAATGGTGCAAGACTGTTCCCTTTTCTCCACACCCTCTCCAGTATTTATTGTTTGTAGATTTTTTGATGATGGCCATTCTGACCAATGTGAGGTTATATCTCATTGTAGTTTTGATTTGCATTTCTCTAATAATGAGTGATGTTGAGCATCTTCTCGTGTTTGTTAGCCCTCTGTATGTCTTCTTTGGAGAAATGTCTGTGTAGGTGTTTTTCCCGCTTCTTGACTGGGTTGTTTGTTCTTCTGGCATCGAGCTGTATGAGCTGCTTGCATATTTTGGAAATTAATCCTTTGTCAGTTTTTTCATTTGCTGTTATATTCTCCCATTCTGGGAGTTGTCTTTTCACTTAGCTCATAGTTTCCTTTGCTGTGCAAAAGCTTTCAAGTGTAATCAAGTACAATGTGTTTACTATTTTTGTTGTTGTTACTCTAGGAGGTGGGTCATAGAGGATCTTGCTTTGATTTATGTCACTGAGAGTTCTGCCTATGTTTTCCTCTAAGCCTTATAGCTTCTAGTCTTACATTTAGGACTTAAATCCATGTTGAGTTTATCTCTGTGTATGGTGTTAGAAAGTGTTCTAATTTCCTTCTTTTATGTGTAGTTGTCCAGTTTCCCCAGCACCATTTATTGAAGAGGCTGTCTTTGCGACATTTTATATTCTTGCCTCCTTTGTCAAAAATAAGGTGCCCATAGGTGCATGGGTTTATTTCTGGCTTTCTATCCTGTTTCATTGGTCTATATTTCTGTTTGTTTGTTTTTTGGTGCCAGTGCCATACTGTCTTGGTGACTGTAGCTTTGTAGTGTAATCTGAAGTCAGGAAGACTGATTCCTCCAGCTCCATTCTTCTTTCTCAAGACTGCTTTGGCTTTACAGGGTCTTTTGTGTTTCCATATGAATTCTGAATTTTTTTTGTTCTGGTTCTGTGAAAAATGCCACTGGTGATTTAATAGGGATTGCACTGAACCTGTAGATTGCATTCGGTAGTATAGTCATTTTCACAATATTGATTCTTCCTACCCAGCAACATGGAATATCTCTGCATCTGTTTATTCTTTGATTTTTTCATTAGTGTCTTACAAGTTTCTGTACACAGTTCTTTTGTCTCCTTAGGTAAGTTTATTCTTGGATAGTTAACTCTTTTTGTTGCAATGGTGAATGGGATTGATTCTTTAATTTCTCTTACTCATTTTTTATTGTTAATATATTCTAATTGTTGTATTTCTAATGATATGGATTTCTGTGTATAGTGTCTTACAAGTTTCTGTACACAGTTCTTTTGTCTCCTTAGGTAAGTTTATTCTTGGATAGTTAACTCTTTTTGTTGCAATGGTGAATGGGATTGATTCTTTAATTTCTCTTACTCATTTTTTATTGTTAATATATTCTAATTGTTGTATTTCTAATGATATGGATTTCTGTGTATCGACTTTGTATCCTGCAACTTTGTTAAATCCACTGATTAGCTCTAGTGGGTATTTGACGCTATCTTTAGGGTTTTCTATGTACAGTATCATGTCATCTGCAAACAGTGAGAGTTTTACTTCTTTTCCGATCTGGATTTCATTTCTTTTTCTTCTCTGATTGCTATAGCTAGGACTCCCAGGCCTATGTAGAATAATACTGGTGAAAGTGGACACCCTTGTCTTGTTCCTGATCTTAGGAGAAATGCTTTCAGGTTTTCACCACTGAGTATAATGTTTTCTGTAGGGTTATCATATATAGCTTTTACTATGTTGAGGTAGGTTTCTTCTATGCCCATTTTTTGAAGAGTTTTAATTATAAATGGGTACTGAATTTTGTCAGAGGCTTTTTCTGCATATACTGAGATGATCATGTGATTTTTATCTTTCAATTTGCTAATACTGTGTATCACATTGACTGATTTGTGTATACTCAAGAATCCTTGCATTCCTGGAATAAAAAAAGCAGAGACATTACTTTGCCAACTAAGGTCAGTCTAGTCCAGGCTATGGTTTTTCCTGTGGTCATGTATGGATGTGAGAGTTGGACTGTGAAAAAGGCTGAGCGCCGAAGAATTGATGCTTTGAACTGTTGTGTTGGAGAAGACTCTTGACAGTCCCTGGACTGCAAGGAGATCCAACCAGTCCATTCTAAAGGAGATCAGCCCTGGGATTTCCTTGAAAGGAATGATGCTAAAGCTGAAACTCCAGTACTTTGGCCACTTCATGTGAAGAGTTGACTCACTGGAAAAGATTATGATGCTGGGAGGGATTGGGGGCAGGAGGAGAAGGGGATGACAGAGGATGAGATGGCTGGATGGCATCACTGACTTGATGGACGTGAGTCTGAGTGAACTCTGGGAGATGGTGATGGACAGGGAGGCCTAGGGTGTGGCAATTCATGGGGTCGCGAAGAGTTGGACACGACTGAGTGATTGAACTGAATTGAACTGTGTATCACATTGACTGATTTGTGTATACTCAAGAATCCTTGCATTCCTGGAATAAGCCCAACTTGATCATGGTGTATGAGCTTTCTGATGTGATGCTGAATTCTGTTTGCTAAAATTTTGTTCAGGATTTTTGCATCTCCGTTCATCAGTGAATTGGCCTGTAATTTTCATTTTTTGTGTTGCTTTTGTCTGGTTTTGCTATCAGGGTGATGGTGGCTCATAGAATGAGTTTGGAAGTGTTTCTTCCTCAGCAATTTTTTGTAAGAGTTTTAGAAGGATAGGCATTACTCGTCTCTAAATGTTTGATAGAACTCTCCTGTGAAGCCATCCGGTCCTGGACTTTTGTTTTGTGGGAGATTTCTGATCACAGCTTTAATTTCAGTGCTTGTAATTGGGTTGTTCATAATTTCTATTTCTTCCTGGTTCAGTCTTGAGGGATTGAACGTTTCTAAGCATCTGTCCATTTCTTCCAGCTTATCCATTTTGTTGCCATATAGTTGTTCATAATAGTCTCTTATAATCTTTTGTGTTTCTGAACTGTCTGTTGTAACCTCTCCCTTTCCTTTCTAATTTTGTTGATTTCATTCTTTTCTCTTTTTTTCTTGATGAGTCTGGTGAAAGGCTTGTCAATTTTGTTTATCTCTTCAAAGAACCAGCTTTTAATTTTATCAATCTTTACTATTGTTTCTTTCATTTCTTTTCTGTTTATTTCTCCTCGGATCTTTATGATTTCTTTCCTTCTACTAATTTTTTTTTTTTTTCTTCCTGTTTTTTCCAGTTGTTTCAGGTGTAAACTAAGGTTGTCTAGTCGATGTTTTTCTTGTATCTTGAGGTAGGATTGTATTGCTATAACCTTGTTTCTTAGAATTACTTTTGCTGCATCCCATAAGTTTTGAGTTGTTGCGTTTTCATTGCCATTTGTTTCTTTAAATTTTTTGATTACCCTTTTGATTTCTTCAGTAACCTGTTGGCTATTTAGAAATGTGTTGTTTAATCTCCATGTGCTTTTCTTTCTTAGTTTTTTTCTTGTAATTGATATCTAGTCTTATAGCATTGTGGTCAGAGAAGATGCTTGATGCTGTTATGCTCTGTCCACCAGTGTGTGGAGAAGGCAATGGCAGCCCAGTCCAATATTCTCTCCTGGAAAATCCCATGAATCAAGGAGCCTGCTGGGCTGCAGTCCATGAGGTCTCTATGAGTTGGACACGACTGAGCGACTTCACTTTCACTTTTCACTTTCACGCATTGGAGAAGGAAATGGCAACCCACTCTAGTGTTCTTGCCTGGAGAATCCCAGGGACGGGGGAGCCTGGTGGGCTGCCATCTATGGGGTCGCACAGAGTTGAACATACTGAAGTGACTTAGCAGCCGCAGCAGCCTTTGGTGTAAGTAAGGTGTTAAAGTCTTCTATTATAATTGTTTTACTGTCAATTTCTCCTTTTATTTTTGTAGTGTTCATCTTAAGTTTTGATGTTCTTTTATGTTGGGTGCATAGATATTTACTATTGTTATGTGTTCCTCTTGGACTCATCCCTTGATCATTGTGTAGTGTCCTTACTTATCTCTTGTTATATTCTTTATTTTAAAGTCTATTTTGTCTGATATAAGGATTTCTACTCCAGCTTTCTTTTGCTTTCCATTTGCATGGAACATAATTTTCCATCCTCTGTGTTTCAGTCTATATGTTTCTTTAGGTCTGAAGTGAGTTTCTTGTATACAGCATATATATAGGTCTTGTTTCTGTGTTTTATCCATTCAGCCAGTCTGTATTTTTGGGTTGTAGCATTTAACCCAATTATATTTAAAGTAGTTATTGATATATAAGTTCCTATTCCCACTTTCTTAATTGTTTGGGGTTGATTTCATAGATCTTTTATTGTCTTTGTTTATTGACTATATATTCCCTTTAACATTTGTTATAAATCTGGTTTGGTGGTACTGAATTCTCTTAACTTGCTTGTCTGTAAAGCCTATTTCTCCATCAAGTTTGAATGAGATCCTTGTCAGATAGTGCAATCTTGGTTGTAGATTTTTTTTCCCCTTTCAATACTTTAAATATATCCTGCCATTCCCTTCTGGCCTGCAGAGTTTCTCCTGAAAGATCAGATGTTAAACATATAAAGATTCCCTTGTATGTTACTTGTTGCTTCTCCCTTGCTGCTTTTAATATTCTTTCTTTGTTTTTAGTCTGTTAGTTTGATTAGTATGTGTCTTGGCCTATTTCTCCTTGAGTTTATGCTGTATGGTACTCTGTGCCTCTTGGACTTGATCGTCTATTTCCTTTTCCATGTTGGAGAAATTTTCAACTATAATCTCTTCAAAAATTTTCTCGTAACTTTTCCTCTTTTTGTTCTGGAACCCTTATAATTTGACTGTTGGTGTGTTTGATATTGTCCCAGAGGTGTCTGAGGCTATCCTCATTTGTTTTCATTCTTTTTGCTTTATTCTGCTCTTCAGAAGTTATCTGCAGCATTTTATCTTCCTGCGCACTGATTCATTCTTCTGCTTCAGATATTCTGTTATTGATTCCTTCTAGAGTATTTTTAATTTCAGTAGTTGTGTTGTTTGTTTCTTTATGTTTATTCTTTTATTCTTCTAGGTCTTTGTTAATTGATTCTTGCATTTTTTCCCAATTTTTTTCAACGTTTTTGATCATCTTTACTATCATTTTCTGAATTATTTTTCAGGTACTTTGCCTATTTCCTCTTCATTTACTTGGCCTTCTGTGTTTCTAGTTTTTTCCTTCATGTAAACAGTATTTCTCTGCCTCTTCATTATTATTACTATTAACTTGTGTTTGAGGTCTCCTATTCCCAGGCTTCAAGGTGGAATTCTTTCTTCCTTTTGGTTTCTGCCCTCCTCAGGTTGCTGGTCCAGTGGTTTGTGTAAGCTTCATATAGGGTGAGATTTGTGTTGAGCTTTTGTCTGTTTGTTTTCCTCTGATGGGCAAGGCTGAGTGAGGTGGTAATCCTGTGTGCTGATGAATGGGTTTGTATTTTTGTTTTGTTTGTTGTTTAGATGAGGTGTCCTGTACAGGGTGCTACTGATGCTTGGGTGATGCCAGGTCTTGTATTCAAGTGGCTTCCTTTGTGTGAGTTCTTACTATTTGATACTCCCTAGGGTTATTTGTCTGGTAGACTAGGGTCTTGGAGTCAGTGTTCCCACTCCAAAGGCTCAGGGCTTGATCTCTGGTTGGGAGCAAGATTCCACAAGTGGTTTGTTATGGCATTAAGTGAGATTAAAGCAAATATCCAAAAATGAGAAACCAGAGATGAACAGACAAAGGGCAGTTACAAAATCAGGCAAATAACAGTTAAAATAATGGAATATACATATATATATAAACACCCATGAGCACGGTAAAAGCAGTCCAACAAAAATAAAGTACAGTAGATTGACCTGACAAACAAAGGAAATCAAAAATTGTATTTATCAGTTAAGAACAAAACTAACTAAAGCACAAACTGGAAAACAAAACTAAAGCAAGGTGCCAAGTGGGGAATAAAACAATGCAAATAAAACTAACAAATGTGTTGAGAGGGAAGAGAATAAAGAAAAGAAAGAAAGAATAGAAATGCAAAGTTAAATAGTGGTAGAGAAAGAAGGTATATATACATTAAGGATTAACTGCATGGGGAAAAAAACAGTAGGAAAAGCAAAGAAAAGAATAAATGTAGAAAAATATAATAGGTTTAAACAAATTAAAATTATAGAAAAAAGAAAAAGAAAAATAGAAGAAGAAAAACAAAAGTGAAAAACAAAGGACAACTCCACAGAATTGCAAAAGCCCAAAGCAGAGGCAAAGGTTTATAACAACAATAAAAAGTGTGACTGAATATATATATATATATACACCCATAAGCAAAATAAAAATAGTCCAGTAAATTTAAGGTACAATGATTGACCCAGCAAACAAAGGAAGCCAAAAATTATATCTGCCAGAACAAAACTAACTAAAGCATGGTCTGGAAAGAAAAACTAAAGCAAGGTGCCAAGTGGTGAATAAAGCAAAGAAAATAAAACTAACAAATATGTTGAGAGGAAAATGAAGAAAGAAAAGAAGGAAAGAATAGAAATGCAAAGTTAAATAGTGGTAGATATTGTATAAGAGACAGTCATAGTGCCAATAAAATCAACAACTACAATCAAGGGGGGGGAAAAAGGGGAAAAAAAGGAAAAATCCAAAAGAATCTACAGAAGAAGTCAAAACATAAGAACATTAAATTTTTTTTTGAGTTACTGCAGTCAAAGTCCTTTCTCTCACTGGAGTCACAGTCCACCTCACCTCCCTAGGATGCCCTCCAACACTGCGCTGATCTCTGGACCTGCTGTGGCGGCAGCTCAGATTCTAATCTGGTCCTACTCCTATGTGTTCTTGCCTCCAGTGTCCACAGCTATCAGAACTAGTGAGTTCTCTTTTGCAGCAGCTCTCAACAGCCTTTTATACATTCCATAGACACAGAGTCTGCCTAGTTGATCGTGTGGATTTAATCTGCAGCTTGAACAGCTGGTGGGAAAGTTTTAGGTCTTCTTCCTTAGCCACACTGCCCCTGGGCTTCACCTCTGCATGTGGGTCGTACCTTTTATACATTCCATAGACACAGAGTCTGCCTAGTTGATCGTGTGGATTTAATCTGCAGCTTGAACAGCTGGTGGGAAAGTTTTAGGTCTTCTTCCTTAGCCACACTGCCCCTGGGCTTCACCTCTGCATGTGGGTCGTCCACATTTGCTCCTGAGGCTGCCCTGAGGGACTTGGGTTTGCCCCAGTGAGAGTCAGATGTGGAGGTGGTGCAGCTGCTTGGGTTGCAGGGGTTCTGGCAGCACCAGGTACTCAAGGCAGTTGGCTACTAGGGCAACAGGAAATATAGTGCTCTAGAAGGGTATGGCAACCAGTATTGGCCAATACAACCCAGTACTCTTGCCTGGAGAATCCCCTACCCTGGCAGAGAAGCCTGGCAGGTCACAGCCTACAGAGTCTCAAAGAGTCAGACACTACCGAGGTGACCCTGTGTGCACGGACACGAGACGTTTTTTGCCTGTGGCAGCTCTGCCCCAGTGAGAGTTGAGTGTGAAGGCGGTGCAGCTGCTTGGCTCATGGGGACCCTGGCAGCACCAAGTGTGCAGGGACATGGACTGCCTCTGTGGCAGGAGTTATGGCCCTGTCAGAGTCTTTTTTCGAGCCTCTCGTAGCTGGCCGTGAGAAGGTGTCTCTTCTCTTTGGCCAATCTTTTTCCGTAGCTCCACCGATTTAGACACTTAAAGGGATCCCTTGCCTAGGGTCCTTCCCTGTCCTGTGCATCAGGCACATAGAGGGCTCCCCCTGACTGAGGTCCTACTCTGTAGATTGGCGGGTCAGGCACCTAAAGGGCCACCCTGGGTGGGGTCCTGCTCTGTAGTTCAGTGAGTCAGGAGTTTGATGTGCCAGTCTCTTTATTGTTCAGCTGCTGATGCTGGCGTGTGGGGAGAGGCCTTTGTGATGGCTCCACCCCCATGCGTGACTCAGCAGTACTCCCTTGCTTCCAAGGCTGCCAGGCTTTCCTCCACAGCCATTTCTCATCACAGTTTCCTCTCTCAGCTCCCCTCAATCTGTCTCTCTGCAGTCAACAGCAGCCCTCACTCTGGGATTACCCCACAATCCCTAAATTCCAGCTTCTACCCGCCACACATTCCAGGAGAGCTATGTCCCTGTCTGTGGTATGTATGGCTCCAGCAAGGACTGTGTGGTTCTCATTCCATTTAGGCTGCCACAGATCAGCTGTTTCCCTCTCAGCCTTAACTGTTTCTCCTCTGACTCAGACAATTGTCCCGATGTGGGGATCGGACCCTTGCTTCAGTTTCCCTACCCACCGAGAGCAGGTCCAGTCCTAATAACACTCCTGTTTTTCCCACTACTTCCTTCATCCTAATGAATTTTGCATGGTTCTATATATTCTTTTCCTCTGGTCAGGTACTCCTGTCTGCTCTCAGCTGGTGTTCTGCATGCACTTCTGTGTCTGAAGGTGTATTCCTGAGGTATCTGTGGAGAGAGATGTACTCCATATCCACCTACTCCTCCACCATCTTATTTTCTCTGTTTTAAAGCTTAATTAATAGATTTGTTTTTGTCGTTCAGTCATTAAGCTGATTCCGACTCTTTGCAACCCCATGAATTTGCTCAAACTCGTGTCCATCGAGTCGGTGATGGCATCCAACCATGTCATTCAATTGATTACATTTCTTTAAATATAAGTAGCTACACATGGTGGCAACCACATTCAACAGCACAGATCTACAAGTTTTAACTTGTCTAAAGAATTTTAAATAGACTTTCACCCTGAGCTTCCAAATTTGCCTTCAGCAGTAGCCTGTACCTTTCAATCCTGAGCCTTTCCTGGCATCTGTACTATAAACCAGCTTGCCTTTTGTGGGCTTGCTTTGATCATTCTTCTCAAAATCTAAGCACATGCAACAGTTTAGATAAACCAGAAGCCTAGATAGGATAGCATTGATTCAAATGTTCTTCATCCTCCATATGTTGACTTGTCTCATTTGCTGCTGTCTTTGTTATGATTCTTTTTGTCATTATTTGTTCATATCTGTTACTCCTACAACATCCTTAGAGTAATATTAGTGTGATTTTTTTAAGAGAACCATGGGAAAACCAGACTGCAGCTTTTAATTGCTTTTAATCTTTTTTTTTTTTTTTTTAAAGATAACTAGCTTCTTGATAAAGCCTCATTATCAGTTGAATTCAATGGTGGCTCCAGAATTTCTCCACATGTGGGGTGTAAGGCAGAATTCTTAAGGGATGGAGAGGGAGCTTGGGAGTTTGTCTTGGAGTGAGTTTGCATAGCAAATTTAGGTTTATAAATAAGTTGTGTGTTCATTTGGGGGTCACTGAAAAGCACTGGCTGATGGAAATTACAGTGAGGCTAAAGAATTCCCCAAACTACTCTCTCTATTGCTATTTTAATATTTTCAAATTTCTGAATAGTGTCCATTGGTGGATTGTAAAATCAATTAAATGGATTACAAACATCATTTGTTGGAAATAAAAAATTATAAAAGTGACTAGAATTCTAAAATTCCAAATTAATTCTAAAATGGATCTTTTGTGTATGTGTATATCTTTATGTATACATGAGTGTGTGTGTATGGGTGTGTGTGTGTGTGTACACACATACTGAGTCAGGATAGAGGATGTGTTTCTTTCTGTTAATTATGTCAAAAAAGGGTTAGAAAGCCATTGGTTTAGTTATTCATATGTTTTTCTACTAATTGGACTTTAAGACATGGAACGTTGCAAAGGCAAATATGAATCACCAAAACTTCCATTGCTAAGAAAGATAAATACATAATATTCCTCAAATTTCCTTCTATTATGAACACTACTTGATACTGCCAAATTCTATTTTCCAACAGAATCAATTCAGTCCAATTCAGTCCTTCCAGTCGTGTCCGACTCTGCGACACCGTGAATCGCAGCGCATCAGGCCTCCCTGTCCATCACCAACTCCCAGAGTTCACTCAAACTCACGTCCATCGAGTCGGTGATGCCAACCAGCCATCTCATCCTCTCTTGTCCCCTTCTCCTCCTGCCCCCAATCCTTCCCAGCATCAGAGTCTTTTCTGATGAGTCAACTCTTTGCATGAGGTGGCCAAAGTATGGAAGTTTCAACTTCAGCATCATTCCTTACAAAGAACACCCAGGACCGATCTCCTTTAGAATGGACTGGTTGGATCTCCTTGCAGTCCAAGGGACTCATTCTCAAGGGTCTTCTCCAACATCACAGTTCAAAAGCATCAATTCTTCAGTGCTTAGCTTTCTTCACAGTCCAACTCTCACATCCTTATAGGACTACTGGAAAAACCATAGCCTTGAATAGGTGGACCTTTGTTGGCAAAGTAATGTCTCTGCTTTTCAATATGCTATCTGGGTTGGTCATAACTTTTCTTCCAAGGAGTAAGCGTCTTTTAATTTCATGGCTGCCGTCACCATCTGCAGTGATTTTGGAGCCCCCAAAAATAAAGTCTGACACTATTTCCACAATTTCCCCATCTATTTCCCATGAAGTGATGGGACAAGATGCCATGATCTTAGTTTTCTGAATGTTGAGCTTTAAGCCAACATTTTCACTCTCCTCTTTCACTTTCTTCAAGAGGCTTTTTAGTTCCTGTTCACTTTCTGCCATAAACATGGTATCATCTCCATATCTGAGGTTATTGATATTTCTCCCAGTAATCTTGATTCCAGCCTGTGCTTCTTCCAGCCCAGTGTTTTTCATGATGTACTCTGCATATAAGTTAAATAAGCAGAGTGACAGTATACAGCCTTGACGGACTCCTTTTCCTACTTGGCAACAGTCTGTTGTTCCATATCCAGTTCTAACTGTTGCTTCCTGATCTGCATATAGGTTTCTCAAGAGGCAGGTCAGGTAGTCTAGTATTCTCATCTTTTTCAGAATTTCCCATAGTTTATTGTGTTCCAACAGAATGAAAAATAGTAAAATATGTAAATCTGACTAACAATTTTGAGAGCAACACTTTTGGTCTTTCATTTATTTATGAATAGGAAATAATTTACATAGATTGTCTTGTTTTGTTTCAAAGGCAAATGATTCAGTATCACAGTAATCCAGGTCTATGCCTCAACCATTCATGCGAAAGAAGCTGAATTTGAATGGTTCTATGAAGACAGGGGCTGCAGCCGAGAAGATGATCAAGCCCATGTCCAAGGAGTGGCGGTTGCGCAGGTGCAGGAGGGCCCAGAGGAGCTACTCCACGTTCAAGGTCAGGAGAGGTGACATCGTCCAAGGTAAGGAGTAGTGGCTGTGCTTTACTGAGCTGCCGTGAAGAGATACCCCACACACAATGTAAGAGAAATCCAAGGGACATGGTAGATGTTGCAAGAGGGCATCAGAGGGCAGACACACTGAAACCATAATCACAGAAAACTAGCCAATCCGATCACATGGACCACAGCCTTGTCTAATTCAATGAAACTAAGCCATGCCATATGGGGCCACCCAAGACGGATGTGTCATGGTGGAGAGGTCTGACAGAGTGTGGTTCACTGGAGAAGGGAATGGCAAGCAACTTCAGTATTCTTGCCTTGAGAACCCTATGAACAGTACGAAAAGGCTGTTTCTCTCTTTCTTTCTTTTTTTCTGTTTATTTCTCCTCGGATCTTTATGATTTCTTTCCTTCTACTAATTTTTTTGGGTTTTTTTCTTTCTGTTTTTTCCGGTTGTTTCAGGTGTAAACTTAGAGAGTCTAGTTGATATTTTTCTTGTATCTTGAGGTAGGATTGTATTGCTATAACCTTCTTTCTTAGAACTACTTTTGCTGCATCCCATAAGTTTTGAGTTGTCATGTTTTCATTGCCATTTGTTTCTTTAAATTTTTTTATTTCTCTTTTGATTTCTTCAGTAACCTGTTGGCTATTTAGAAATGTGTTGTTTAATCTCCGTGTGTTTGTCTTTCTTAGAGTTTTTTCTTGTAATTGCTATCTAGTCTCATAGCATTGTGGTTGGAGAAAATGCTTGATACATTTTCAATTTTCTTAAATTTACAGAGGTATGATGTGTGACTCAAGATGTGGTATATCCTGGATAATGTTCTATGTGCACTTAAGAAGAAGGTGTATTCTTCTGCATTTGGATATAATGTCCTGAAGATATTAATGAGATCCATTTCATCTAATGTATGATTTAAGACCTGTGTTTTCTTGTTAATTTTTCTGTTTTGATTATCTGTCCATTGGTATGAATGGGGTGTTAAAGTCTCCTACTTTATTGTGCTATTGTCAATGTCTCCTTTCATGTTTGTAGTGTTTGTCTTCTGCATTGACGTGCTCCTGTGCAGGCTGCATAGACATTTAGAATTATTATGTCTTCCTTTTGGATTGATCCCTTGATCATTATGTAGTGTCATTCCTTATTCAGTTCAATTCAGTTGCTCAGCCATGTCTGATTCTTTGGGACCCCATGAACCACAGCCCTCCAGGCTTCTCTGTCCATATCAATTCCCGGAGTTCCCCAAACCCATGTCCATTGTGTCAGTGATGCCATCCAACTATCTCATCCCCTGTTGTCCCCTTCTCCTCTTGCCCTTAATATTTCACATATCAGGGTATTTTCAAATAAGTTAGCTTTTCACATCAGGTGGTGAAAGTTTTGGACCTTCAGTTTCAGCATCAGTGCTTTCAATGAATATTCAGAACTAATTCTTCTCAGATGGACTGGGTGGATCTCCTTGCAGTCCAAGGGACTCTCAAGAGTCTTCTCCAACACCACAGTTCAAAAGCATCAATTCTTCAGTGCTCAGCTTTCATTACACTCCAACTCTCACACGTATATATGACCACTGGAAAAACCATTGCCTTGACTAGATGGACCTTTCAGCACAGTAATGTCTGTGCTTTTGAACATGTTGTCCAGGTTGGTCAAAACTTTCCTTCCAAGGAGTAAAGCCTTTTAATTTCATGGCTGCAGTCACCATCTGCAGTGATTTTGGAGCCCCCAAAAATAAAAAGTCTGACACTGTTTCCAGTTTCCCCATCTATTTGCCATGAAGTGATGGAACCAGATGCCATCATCTTAGTTTTCTGAATGTTGAACTTTAAGCCAACATTTTCCACTCTCCGCTTTCATTTTATCAAGAGGCTCTTTAGTTCTTCTTCACTTTTTGCCATCAGGGTGGTGTCACCTGCATATCTGAGGTTATTGATATTTCTCCCAGCAATCTTATTTCCAGCCTGTGCTTCTTCAAGCCCAGCATTTCTCATGATGTACTCTGCATAGAAGTTAAATAAGCAGGTGACAATATACAGTCTTGATGCACTCCTTTTCCTATTTGGAACGTCTGGTGTTCCATGTCCAATTCTAACTGCTGCTTCCTGACATGCATACAGGTCTCTGAAGAGGTAGGTCAGGTGGTCTGGTATTCCCATCTCTCTCAGAATTTTCCACAGTTCATTGTGACCCACACAGTTAAAGTCTTTGGCATAGTCAATAAAGCAGAAATAGATGTCTTTCTGAAACTCTCTTGCTTTTTTGATGATCCAGCAGATGTTGGCAATTTGATCTCTGGTTCCTCTGCCTCTTCTAAAACCAGCTTGAACTTCTGGAAGTTGATGGTTCACATATTGCAGTAGCTTAGCTTGGAGAATGTTGAGCATTACTTTACTAGCATGTGAGATGAATGCAATTGTGCAGTAGTTTGAGCATTCTTTGGCATTGCCTTTCTTTGGGATTGGAATGAAAACTGACCTTTTCCAGTCCTGTGACTACTGCTGAGTTTTCCAAATTTGCTGGCATACTGAGTGCAGCACTTTCACAGCATCATCTTTCAGGATTTGAAATAGCTCAACTGTAATTCCATCATCTCCACTAGCTTTGTTCGTAGTGATGCTTCCTAAGGCCTACTTGACTTCACATTCCAGGATATCTGGCTCTAGATGAGTGTGAGTAATCACACCATCGTGATTACCTGGATCATTAAGATCTTTTTGTACAGTTCTCCTGTGTATTCTTACCTCTTCTTAGTATCTTCTGCTTCTGTTATGTCCATATCATTTTTGCCCTTTATCGAGTCCATCTTTGCATGAAATATTCCCTTGATATCTCTAATTTTCTTGAAAAGATCGCTAGTCTTCCCCATTCTGTTTTTTTCCTCTATTTCTTTGCTTGATCACTAAGGAAAGCTTTCTTATCTCTCCTTGCTGTTCTTTGGAACTCTGGATTCAAATGGGTATATCTTTCCTTTTCTCTTTTGCTTTTTCATTTCTCTTCTTTTCACAGCTATTTGTAAAGCCTTCTTAGACAGCCATCTTGCATTTTTAACATTTCTTTTCCATGGGGATAATCTTGATCCCTGTCTCCTGTACAATGTCACAAACCTCTGTCCATAGTTCATCAGGTACTGTCTCAGGTCTACACCCCTAAATCTATATCTCACTTCCACCGTATAATCATAAGGGATTTCATTTAGGTCATACCTGAATGGTCTAGTGGTTTTCCCTCCTTTCTTCAATTTAAGTCTGTATTTGGCAATACAGAGCTGATGATCTGAGCCAGTCAGATCCTGGTCTTGTTTTTGCTGACTGTATAGAGCTTCTCCATCTTTAGCTGCAAAGAATATAATCAGTCTGATTTCGGTGTTGACTATCTGGTGATGTACACCTGTAGAGTCTTCTCTTGTGTTACTAGAAGAGGGTGTTTTCTATGACCAGTGCGTTCTCT